>NMRB01001360.1:122363-194911 GCA_002633025.1 Notospermus geniculatus
GGGGGGGGGGGGGGGGGGGGGGTCCATCATGGACAGCAGGGTTGCTTTGCACTTATTCCTTGATGGAAATAGCATACAGGGTGTACAAGAAAACTTCCCTATTGAGTGGTGGAAATCCATCATACGTGATACTATATTGTTGTCAATTTTGGTAACTATGATTCTAGAAGCACGTTTTTAAAACTTGTGGTTATCACGTTATCAGATTAGAACCGAACAAGTAACTCCAACAAATAACAATTAAAGATCGAATACAAATAAATAAATGACCACAATAACTTACCTGGTAACTCGGTCGCTACTTTCTCTGACTCATCACTACTGTTGAAGTCAAGGTCGTGCTGCACGCTGCTCCCCGCGCTACTCGTCTCATCCGACTTCCCGCCGAGGGTGAGGGTCGCATGGAAATCATCCAGATCCTCATCTGAAAGATAAACAAATGATTGACGCCTGTACGACAAGCATAAATACATGTACCGGTACCCTCTACAAAGTCAAATTTTTCATAAGTTTTAGACTCGGATTCAGGGCCTAGGCCTACAGCTTGGACCTCTTCAGGGCTGGCTGACCACCAGCCTGCCACGTGCCATGATGTTTGTATAGTCGGCTACTCATATTTCTCCAACAGTTAGATTTGAGAGTTTGTGCAGAAGATGGTACACTTCAAAATGAGACCTAATACATGTGCATTGGATGTGCGAGTTGTTTTCTTCCACAAATTAGCTCCTTATGGACACTAAGAACCATCTGGTGCAAGGAAACTCCACCTCGAGGAGCACCTAATGACATCGAAAGACAAACACAGAAGGTAGGTCGACTGTACCTGGTACTTTTTCAACAAAATTTGACGGTACTAATCCTCGTCTTCCATCGAGCAGTTCACCCTCAAAGAATCCATCCTCGTCCATGATACCCGTCACCAGGACGTAATCGCCGGCATTCAGGGACAGTTCAGTCTCAGGGCATTCGTTCGGAGAGTACGTGACGGGATCGTAACTGTACTTTGCCACAAATACCTCCAGTTGGCTCTTTTTAAGATACTGGGTGACAGCAGATCTATCCTGGAAACAGACGGGTGGTGAACTGTGCTTAGCAAATAATACAAAAGCCTACGGCTGGAGCTCATCAGCGGTTCTTTAGCTTTTAGTAACTACTGGGCAAACCTCATTCTGTCATACCTACCATGCCCTTTTTACCAGCCATTGCCTTACACATCGTTGGCTTAAGCCTGGTGTTGACAGCTTTTTCTGAAAAAAAGAGATTTGGTTATCATCTTCATAAAGGACTCCTGGTGCAAGATGCAAAGCTTCATCCTTCAGAGGGCAATGCGACCTTACTTTAGCACAATACAATTTGCGTACGTGTACTGGAACAGACACCATACTGTACAGAGAGATGGCTGACATCCAGGTTAATACTACATAATACCAGTAGTTACTACAGAGTAACCTTAATGCACTCAGTACCAAACATAAGCGGACAACACAACCTGTCACTTTCATGGAATAGCGGACTTTTAGATATGGTTCAAGAGAGATTGTGCATTATACCTATTCAAATGATAATTGCACTAAAATTTCTGCCCTGCAACTTGTGCTCATACCTGGGGAAGGTGGACTCTCCTCATCATCAGACATAGACAACGCTCGTATCTTTTTGGCGATAGCTTTCAGCTCAAGGTCATCAAATACCTCGTTCTCCTCCTCTCCATCTACAAAACCTGAAAGACATGCATGCCAACTGTGCTAACCATTGTTCAGGCCAACCGTGCTAACCATCGTTCAGGCCAACTGTGCTAACCATCGTTCAGGCCAACTGTGCTAAACATCGTTCAGGCCAACTGTGCTAACCATTGTTCAGGCCAACTGTGCTAACCATTGTTCAGGCCAACTGTGCTAACCATCGTTCAGGCCAACTGTGCTAACCATCGTTCAGGCCAACTGTGCTAACCATTGTTCAGGCCAACTGTGCTAACCATTGTTCAGGCCAACTGTGCTAAACATCGGGCCAACTTTGCTAACCACCGTTCAGGCCAACTTTGTTAACTATCGTTCGGGCCAACTGTGCTGCCCACTGTTTTGGGCCAACTCAGCTGACAATGGTTCGGGCCAACTTTGCTAACCATTATTATTCAGGCCAACTCTATTTACATGTAATCTGATCGAGACAAGTAAAGTGATATGCAAGTCAATTCAGTCATATTGCAAGGCTAAATCCACTGAGAAATATGTAGGTGTAATTTTGTGAGAGCACGATGCAACAATTCAAAGAAAATCCAAAAGACGAGCAGATAGAAATAAAACGTGCTGATATAGTGACATTTGATTTGGAAAGAACTTGTACAATCTTGCTCTATACATATACTTTGATTTCAAGACAGCAATGCTTCTAAGTGTAATGAACACCAAAATGCAGGAAACTAACACACAAGAGATTATCAAGCACACGGAAAGCCAATGTGAATGGAGGGGGACACCTCCTTTCATTCTATTCTATTCCCCACAAGGCGTTGTAGTTTTCAGCATTAGACTGAGATACATGTAAATTAAAACTCATCATGTTCATATCTACAGGTTCACACTGGGCAGATTCTCATCAGTAGCAAGAGCTTGAGAGCATGGCAGTCATTGCACAGTGGAGACACTTCATGGATTCAGTTGGAAACTTTGAAACAAAACTTTGGTTTGCTTTTTGCAGTCCATACACCATCCAATAATATTGCACAGTATGGGGGGCGATGTGCTTCTGGCATGATGGGTAGAAGGAAGATTGGTAATAATATTGCCCATTTTGACCCTCATATTGTGCAATAATATTGATCATGTATGGGGCGCTTTTCCGCAAAAGACAAAACTCTGAAATAGACCAATAGGCCTACTTCAAAGTTGGCCAATCACAAACTATGCTGGCGTAATTTCATGGGGCCGTATTCTAGAAGCTTCCCTAACTCTAAGGTTTACCTTTAGCTATTGTTTGCAGGGCAGAATACAAAAGCTTAAAGTGGACCTTACAGTTAAGGAGGCTTCTAGAATACGGGCCATTGTTACAAGAAAGCAGCAGGAAGAAGTTGATTTGCTGAAGCAGACACTGACATATTAGTACAAGCATGACATTGACAAGGCTGTTGTTACATGTACACTGTTTGCTTTCACTATTTTTTACTCCACAAAGCTGTCTATTGCAATATCCAGTGAAATGTGTCCTAAATGACAATGACCTTTCAATACAATAGGGGGTGGAAAGCAGGTGTATTACTATGCTATACTAACTAGTAGTATATAAAGGGGTCACAGGCATTGGGTGAAGTTGGCATGCATGCAGGTCCTGTAGAAGAAGACTTCGAGAAGATACGAGGGTTCTATCACAATACATCAACATCTATTCACCAAGTGACGCCATATTGAATAACATGCCATGGATACTTGTTATCAACTGTTACTATTGTTTTCAAAACAACCTCCAGAACAATAACACGTAAGTCCATTAACATAATTGTGACCCTCCACCACAAAACCAGTTTGAGTCGCTCTGAGGTTGGCAGGTTGGGACAAATTATCTGTCAATTTCAGTATTGTCTGCCTGTTGTGAAGTCTGAGTGATCCATTTCTTCCTTTACCTCCTGGCGTCATCTCAGTATGTTTGGGCTCATTTTCCGAGCGACTTAGGACTGGTTTTGTAGTGGAGGGTCACACATGCAGTTTTCTCCGTCTGAAGGCCAGTGTATGCATACTGGGACCAGGAATTTGAAGGCAATAAAAACTTTGCTCAGAACATCTGGGTGAGGAAAGGACCAAGTTTTTGCCATGTTCTTGTTTGGAGGAGTGTCTTTGGTTCAGAGGAAATGGACAAGGAAGGTGATGAGGAAGGGTTAGCGAAGAGAGGTAAGAAGCATTAGCAATGTGTGGAGGGTACAAGGTCTGCCGAGCACAGCAATGCAAAGAAAGTTGATCCTTGCACCGACATTGATCTGTTATCCATACACTATGCCCCCAAATGAATTCCGTAAGTAGGAGCTCTAAATCTAAACAAAGCATTCCGATAGTAGAAGTGGGCCATCTCTAAGAAACCAGAAGCATTCGAAATCTAACACGATGGTGAAAGGAGAACATCAGGTAACAATTCAGCATTCCACTTCAGGGCCTCTTCCATGTGAGAGTTTTCTCATGTGAGTTATCCCTCTATGGGCAATTGGCCAATGTCCGTGACCAATGACACACTACGACAGCCCATAGTTTTCTATGGGTGTGTTGCCCATAGAGAGCCAACCAGTCAAAGAGAACTCTCACAAGGAGTGGCGCCGCTATTCTTACCCGTGTCCGCTGATTTGGTCGACTCGGCGGGTCGGTCTATGTCTGTTTTGTGAGACTTATCCGAATAGATACTCGATATGTCCCAGGTGGCATCGAAGTCTGAACAAGAATAGATCAAGTCATGGTATTTACCAGAACTGTTGATCAGCCTTAAAGGCCTTACTAAACTTGAGTGATGTTGGTTTTTTTTGTTAGTGTTAGAATTGAGTCTTATAAGCAAAGAAGAAGAAGCCACATGGAATGAGGATAGCAGGAATGAAGCTGCATGTGGAGGCTATTTGCCAGGATTTAATGCATTTGGTCACCGAAATGCATCTAGATCAGCTTGTTTCTATGTATACTTGGGGATTTCCTAACTTTTTGGCGAATTGCATCACCTGGGCTTCTTGGACAAGTGGGCAAGACTCACCCACATTTTGTTCTACTCCAAGATATTGTCAGTTATTCACTTCTGGGATCTCTACCAGAAAGTGCCTGAGGAAGACCCCGGTTGGGGTCAAAAATTTGCGTAATTCGGAGACGACTTTACTTTTACTATCATTTTGTGTGTTGTTTCTTGTGCTCTATGTTGGATGTCAGTTATGTCAGTATTGCTTTGTCATGTCGCCAGGCAAAAACCATCAGCAGCTTTTTCAGTGGAGAGTAAAGGTGAAATTTAGGGCTGTATGCACCAAGAAAGATTATCTTGAACTCAGGTTGAGCCACAGCTTTTCAATTGTTTAGGTTTGCCAGGGCATGATGTGACAATGGAAAAGTTGTGGCTCAACCTGAGTTCAAGATAATCTTCGTTGGTGCATACAGCCCTTAGGGTGTTTTCTCGGTAAGGGGAAAAGGGGCAGGGTCTTTAACGACCAACACTTACCTTTCCTCACTGGACTTGAACCAACGCTAACCGATATTCGCGTCGGCTGTGTTATCGCCTCGTCCGTCTGCACCTCAATGGAGCTTGTTGATTTCGTCCGATGGATGGCATCCTTTTTGAGTCCCTCTAATTCTAGAAGGAGTTCTTGATGCTTCAGTTCCTGAAGTTTACATTTCTGTTCTAGATCGCGAAGTTTGATCTGGAAGTAGAGGAAGTACGCCATGTTTGCAAATGAGAGGAGGAGTTGAGGATCGTGCGCCGACGAATCCATGACGGACCTGAACTCGTTTGTCATGTCTAGCATCGTACAATCTATTCATATATCATAGTGTTATGAGGAGGGGCATTTGAGGCCACGAAGTGTTAAAGATACAATCGTAAATACATCAAGAAAACCATGGTTTCATTTATGATGTGACATAACAACTCAAGGCGCAGGATATTGAACTCCATGTGGCCAATAAACATGAATTGCTGGTTTCTTGGACCAAAAGCGGCTGAGCACTACACTCCGTCTGAGTTGGAGTGAAGTGTGTGGCCCTATTACGTGACACATCTTCAGGCAAGTTCAATAAAGTATAATCACTCGGCTATTAAACTATTCTCAGTCTTCCAATGGCGGGCAACCAGTATCTGATCAAATTTTCCATCCGAGTGACTCAAACAAATTGACGTCAAGAAGCAGATATATGTTTTCCCTGGTCCTAAGCACCTCATCTAGTCATTAACACATGTTAGTAACCATTGACAACCAGTCAATCTAAATCTAAACTTTGTGGGCCCCCAGAGGTGATAATAACATCTGTGGCGAGTCTAAAACCACGTCGGTATCCAGCAGCAGGGTAATCCGTGATGTAAACATGTTGAACTCTTCAGACTCGTCAAAAATTTGACGTTTTGAGAAACAGCCGTTCACTCGAAATCCAAAATTGGGAAGGATATTTGCCACTGACATAATGACCCCTGTTTATGCACTCTCAGGGATTGAATATCGGGGATTGAACCCACATCATACCAACCTTAAGGTTATCAACTGTCTCACTGTGTTCTTTTTTGGCTTCGTCATGGACCTGCAACAAATCATACCGGTACATGTATTCAGTCTGTATGAGGTAAACTGTCATTTTCCACTCAGTTGGGAATTGAATCATGAACCTTTTGGACTTTCAACAATAAGTCTGGACCTAAACCTCATTGTGGCACACCCTTGCTACTCTGTACTATAAGAACCAAAGTGACTCTCCACCCAAGTTAATTTCCTCCCCTGAAATGAATAACCTCTACGCCATTTCCCTTTGCCAAACCCTCAGTTATCATTTATCAGAAATAACTTTCCACCAGAGGCAACCATATTGAGATAATTGTTGCTGTTAGCCGAGCGTACCATCGTAATCCCAAGCGTTTGTGACGAGAGAAAACAATTTGCTGGAAGTAATTGCAGAGATTTTCAATAAGTGGTATGCATTACCCAAATGATTTACATGCTCACGAGAGGAGGACAAATTTACATTTTGTACACCAAATACAAATTGTTAAGTGTATCAAACCTTGAGTAGTGTTATTTGTATTGGATATACTGTTAAAATGTGCGATATATACTGCTGAATGTGTGAGATAACAGCTCAAGGAACATGAGGAAGGCATCATCACCTTGCATAATTTCTTGACTTCTTCCTGCTTCTTCTGAAGACTATCCAGCGCTGCCTGGTGGTCATTTTCCAGTTCTTTCCGCTTCTCTGCGGCTTCTCTCAGGTTCTGAAATACCGGGGCAAACTAAAGTCATGCATCTGAAATTACTCGAAAAATGCCCCCCCCCAAGGTACAAACCAGAATGCAACCGAAAGTATTCAGTTGAAACAGATTCTCAATCACCTGCTGGTGAAACCTCCTCATCAAAGAGAAGAAGCGACTTTCTTTAATGGGTATCTTATGAGAGACAAAACATCATCTTTATGGGAGTCACAATTAAGACATCATTTCCATGCCAACAGTGCCTGTGCCGTCGCCATGGAGCCCGAGTTCCTGACAATGAGATGTTGGACTGTAAGTCCCTTATCAACCACTACTCACATTCCTCCCAGGCTTAGACACTGCCGATGACTTAACAGGCTTCTTTTTCCTGAACAAGTTTTTGGGGCGGAACATCAGACTCATCGTGCCCGATCAAAGCATTTAACTTATTCCATAAACTTATATTCCACTTTGATTTCTATGTTTTACTTGCATATGTGAATTGGAACTACAATAACACACACACACGCTGATCTTCAATACAATAGAAACTTGTCTCTTGTTCAGTTGAATCCATGTCAATCATATTTTGCAAAATAAAAAAAAACACATTCCATTTCAATGGCTGCATAATTCCACTTTAATTACTGCACATCATTTCCATGTTAGTGAATTGTATGAAAATCTCATCTGAATTAAGTTACTGGTATTCATGTAAAGTTGATTTAATATCCACAGTAAACTCAATCCCCAGATCCTATTAAATTTTTCCACTTCAATTTGTTTTGTGTTATTTCCATATATGACTAAAAGCAGAAACTATTAACTGAATTCTAGAACTTTGGATTTATTTCAAATGAATCCATTTCACTCCATTTGCTCACAAACAAGCCAATTCCATATCAGTTCCTGTATATTTATATTTATATCCGTCTCTACAAGTTATAACAGACACAAATTGGTCCTGCACAAAAAAATTGCATGAAGTGCTGTCATATCATAAAACAAGGATTTTGTCTTCCAAAATGGAGACAAGGAACACAACATGAAGGTAAAAAGATGCACACACTGGCTAGAAATATTCGACAACTAAATCCCACAAAAACCGCAAGAGATACATGTACTATCTATAGTATTTGGAAGAAGTCCTGATTTCCTGGTGCAGTCACCAAAACATACGGCACGAAACTGTTACATATAGAGAATTCTATTATTCTGATAATAACCCGTTATTAACGAAAATTGTTCACAGAGCAAATCATGGTCTGGATGTGGTTACCACTATGATTTATAGGCCTGACCTCGAATTCACCAAACATACATATATGAATCATTATCGGGGATGTTTTGATGATTTTCATTTTGGTAAAGAGTGTAATGACATGTTGTCAACAACTTAACACACACTTCTGCAGTTCTGAAATTACATGTAGAGTCGAAGGACTAATTCACTTTTCACCACAACTGTGCTTCTTTGAATCCAAGTCAAAGCCTGTTCTACATGTTGTGTCTCCTACCAAAAGACTGGACCTACAGTGGAACCTCCCTTAGTGGACACCCCTGGCTGCCAGGACATCTCTCTATTAAGGACACCAAAGTTCAACCACAAATTGATCATTACCATTCATTTTAGTGAGGATACCTCTCAATTGGAGACAACATTCGTCAGTCGCGAAGTGTCCCAAATAGAGAGGTTTGGCTGTATATCATACCTGCAGTAGGGTCTCCAGGTTGATGACTTTATCCTGTAATGTTTTCACCTCTTTCTTGGCTGCTTTACTTTCCGACTCAACTTGAGTAAGGTTCCCTCGAAGGTGCTGACATTCCTCATTCACCTGAAAGAGAAATAACAGGAGGATATTGAAAATGGAGTTGATGATGTTGCATTTGTATTTTGTTTCAGGACGTGAAGGAACATTTCGGCACATCTGTCATTGACTTTGGGCATATTTGTAATGCAGGAAAAAAGCAGAACTCCAGGGAAGCAATGCACAGAACGTTGCTCTCTCCATTGATATTAAATTCAGTTGTGGCAGGGGAATGAATCCACAACATTAGACCAGAGGGGACAGGTAACTATCTTGATCATCCCACTCGACTCTGATTTTGAAAAGCTGAAGTGATTTTCTGGGTGTGCACAATAACAAACCAACAGAAAAAATTCAAATTCCGGCTCCACGGAACTAAATAATGATCAACTCTGATCAAATTTGACAAACTGCCTCTACTACAGGTGATTACAATTTTCCACTTCTACATCATAATTTTCTTTTCAAGACAATTGCGAGGAAACGAATGACAAGACTCAGTTGCACAGTGACTTTTATCGGCAATTCAGCGCCGTGATTGATGGCGTTTATACCACAAATGGATCAACAGGTTGATGTCAAGGGCAGGAGGAGAAAATATGCCAGCTCTGAAATAAAATCTGCAGAGATTCCAGTTTCCAACATTACACTGATCTTTTCAGGGCTCTTGAAAGAACTTCAGAGAACATCTGGCAAAGTGAGAACCACCGCAGATTGGACCGAGACTCTTCAAAATCTTGCAGAATAGCTCGCAGCTTGTGTTGGCGTAATTCCCAATTACTGCAACCGCGATTGACAGGATGAATTGAAAAGTGTTGTAGCCGTAAGGAAGATGAATGTACAGGGAGACAATTGGAATTAGCCGAGAGAGAGCTCCAGAGAAACCCTACAAACAATAATGGTCCTTAGACGAGAGGAGATCGGTTTGAATGGTCTGATGAGAGAGGCATTATTGATACAGTAGCAGATCTTGGGTCTTTGCCACTCTGTTGTCATGGAACGTCATTCTGTTCACAGAAACACGGCACCAAGCAACACTTCATCACACAGCAAAGTATCGCATGCCAAATTTCTCCAGCCAACACTTGGCCTATACAGAACCCATGTCCCATGCCGTTTTTTCTCCATCTTGAACCATCGGGGATTCATATCAATACCCATTCGGACTTAAAGGCCTGTATTTTAGAATGCTCCTCAATGTAAAGGAGTTCCTCAAGGCTATTCTCAACAGGAGAACAACAGCCTTGAGGAACTCCTTTACACTGAGGAGCATCCTAAAATACGGGCCAAACTCAGCATAGTAGCCCACAGGTGAAGTGAATGTCATCCAAAGGCAGAGTGACTGCAGGCCTTGATATTGCAAGATGAATTTCTACCAAATTGTGGACTCTACAAACTCTTGACAAGACTGGCTTCAGTAGGCAGCAAATGGCTCTTCTCTTCAAGAGGTCCTCTAGGCAGTGGATCCTTGACTGTGAGATGTCCCCAACCTAGATGCCTTTTAAATCTACAGACTAACTGATCAAATCCTACCGACAGGACATATTTACCTTGTACTTTAGGTCGAGGAATTGGCACCAGAAGTTATTAAGCACTTTCAGTAATTCCATGTGCATGTTGATGACGTACTGGGTGGGACAACACCCATCCATCTTGGTCCCATCTAATCCATACTGAATTTAGAGTCCTTGGCTGAAGAATCCTTGTTAAATGTTCAGTTTTAATATGTATGAAATTCAATCACTTTTTGTACCACTTTATCCAAAGAGTCGACACCAGTCATAGATTTTTTTCTTAAAATAAGATCCGGAATGCGGCATATCAGCCACAGAGTTTATTCTTCTGCATTCTCCCAAAGGAATGGAACAGAACCAGAGAAAACTGATATCACTGGTAGATAACTCAATCACACTGGTCAGTCCTTAACCCTTCATGACCTAGATCTGCCAGGCGAGACATATCTACACAAGCGATCGAACCTCTCCCACAAATCACCAAGAAACAAATGCCTTTTCCACCAAAACTTCCAGGACTAAAATTCTTTTTCCTTAGAGTCAAAATTACCAGAAAATCATAGGCTTTTTCCATCAAACTTTATATAGTGTGTTGGAGATTCATGGTAGAACAAATTGCATTAAATGATGTACCGGTATGTTGAAGATGAACCAGCTTCATTATCCCAGTGAGGAATGCCTTCCATCAAAACTTACAGGACTAAAACCCTTTTCCTCAGAATCAACACCATCGAAAATCAGAAGCTTTTTTCCATCCAACTTTAGAATGTGATGAAGAGGTGAACATGTTAATGAAGTTGTATTTCAAATGATATATCTTGGAAATGAACCAGCATCACGTCAGTATCCCTGGGATGAATGCTGACTTAATTCATATACGTCGTCTGACCATTATTCCAGTGATACATCATGCTACTCCAGAAAACATGAATAGAATGAAACAATATTACCAGACCGCTAGTCAGCATCACCCCCGTATTAGCAGATATTAATTTTGTCATGTTAGTTAAACGCTCCTCATAAATTATATTATCTGTTCAGAGACACCAACATGACCAAGAGAGGTATGGTCATATTACAGCAATTATTATGTGGGAAGGGCTGGATATGTTAGTAGGTAAGCCCTTGACCTCAGCATGGTAAGTACAAACACATCTCAATATCAAAATGCAACATCCAACTACATGAACTTCCGTGCTCAAGGTTGTTAAAGCACATGGCCATGAAGGACATCCTCCCAGCTGGTTGTCCTTGCCATATAACTGGGGGTATGGTACGCACCGATAAACCCCAAGGCCTACCTGTACTACTCTTATGTGGAAAACAAGACAACCCTATTGATGACAGAGGTAATGATATTCACCTCTTCTCAATAAAACTTGAATGTAATCTATCAGCCAGATCACATCTTGATTGAGTTGCCTCAGGGACCATGGAGAAGCTATTTACTTCCTTATAAGACAATACTGGATCTATTACCCATCCTCCCACAGCAGGGGTTTTTACCTTGCTCCTCTTCATCCACTCACACAAACTTTGTGTACGAGTGTATGAAGACGAGCGAGACCAAAGCCCTGCGATGGAAGGATGATTACAACCCGATATACTGCTACTCTCCTGTGAAGAGGACTCAAGAAGGAAAGAAAATCACACCCTTCTCACTCCAGTTCTTAATATGCGGATGTCAGGTCACACTGCGATTGCCTGCGCTACGACAGAACAGCCGGCATCAAGTGTCGCAATCCTGGTCAGGTCACAAAAACGAAAATGTGTCCGATCATCATGGAACAAGCAGCATCAGAGCGCAGGGAATCGTAACCGTGTTCAGATCACCTGCGAATGGATTACGCTCGTCGGGGTGACACAGAAGTTGAATAGGTTTAAACTCTTGCGATTCGTGATCTTTTTGATTGGCGACTGATCCCGATCGTCGTAAGTGAGACGCAACTACAGTCATGTCACACCATATTGGCAACTGATTTGTTCCACGCTGTCGTGCCTCAGACGCAAAGTGATCCGGAAAAGTCAGTTCTGTGCCATCACAAGGTCGACCTGACATCAGTCAGCATATTAAGACGATGCAGGAGTTCTCCGGGCACTCCAGTTTTCTCCTGCTATTATTCACCCAATGTTGTCTACAGAGCTGACAGTGCCGTACTTGGCACAAGGCTCCCAAGTCAACATTTCAGAAGGATGGTGAAGAAGACACAAACTGACAAGAATTTTTGACAATCGACAAATTCAGATATTCATCATGACCGTTTGTGAAACTGCATGTAACTGAATCAAATTAAATGATCGAAAGCACAAACAAGTCACATCATCTGCCCGCTTCCCGAAGCGAAACAGACGATCTTCAAAGAATGAAGCCAATTAAGATATATTTTTGTTACCTCGACGATGATTGAGCATGATATTGGACTGAAATCAGCCCCGAGGAAGGAGTGTAACTTAAGTAATGGGAAATAGTAAAAGTCAAATGTGAATCTCTCCGTCGACAGCCAGGTACGCTTCGGTTTTAAATATCAGAGTGCGGTGGTGTACTCTAGGGGCTGTACATCAACGAAGATTATCTTGAACTCAGGTTGAGCGATAGCTTTTCAATTGTCACATCATGCCCTGGCAAACCTGAACGATTGAAAAGCTGTTGCTCAACCTGAGTTCAGGATAATCTTTGGTTCATACGACCCTGAGGGTTGAGCGTCGGAGTCACGACCGAGATGTCGCGGGTTTGCTACCCAGCTAAGTCACCACTCTTGATGCACGATTTACGTGGTCATGTGACTAGATTTTATCATAACAGCAGCAAAGTGGCGTATTCCACAATGACTTCCTGAGAGGAAGCAGTGTTCACCGATGTGATGGCTGGATCACAGGAAGTTATGCCATACACAAACATTTGTCAACCACTGATGGGTTCTCTGTGCGGGGAAATAGACATGAGCAGGCGATCAGGTTCTTAATGGAGGTTCCTTGTTGATGTTCACTACACTAGTGGGCTCCAGTCACGATGGCTGCGACATTTAGAAAGTTATCTCCGGAGGTAGCTGAATTCATTCACCTTCCAGCATGAAATCTTTCGGACACCCCATTGCAACTCGGACTTGTAAGCGCCTTCCTCCACAGGACAGTGTTCTGATAAGGCCAACGTGATACACAGCGACAGTACAATCCTGTAACTGACTGACCAATCACGAGCTTGTCAGTGCCTTCCACTGGACAGAGTTCTGAATAAGGCCAGCGTGATATACACCAACAGCACAACCCTATAACTGACGGGCCAATCACCAGCTTCAATCTGTCAATCAGAATCAAATCCACTCTGTAAAGAGCCTACAGAGGATGTAGTACCTCCTGTGAGCTTCAAGCTTGAAGAATGAGCTATTTGAAAGAACTCAACATCTTCAAAAAAACAATCACATGGACACCAGCCATGAGCAACAACCAGCCATCCTGAGGTAATCAGTGGTTCTTTAGTGCTCGCTCCCTACGTCCGGTGACGTGCGGAGTGAGCGCTAAGAACATCTGTTACCTCAGGATACCACCAGCAACTGGTCAATTGGTTAATGTAGCAGTAATATTGACATTTGTCTTCAGCATCTTTGTCTGAAGTTAGGCCATCTTCTATCCTACCCCTCGGGACATGTCATCTTTCCAAGAATCAATTTCCCTCCCGTAATATTTTTATGTACCAGTTCATGTATAACACAACAGACATTGCATGGAGTGTATCTTGCCGACTGAAAATAGCAGAAGTTTCTGCAGAAGCTTCGCGGTCGGGAATAATACTTGCATCAGGAAAAAGATACCTATTGTTGAATTATATTTATGTATAATCCATTACTTCTGGACTCTTAAGTAATGAGTGATATACCAGAGCAGTTTAACCCCTTTAGAAAGAGGGGGGAAATGCCTACTTCTACCAAAAGGTAAACAATTTCAAACCATACAAGGAAATTTTGGTTAGCAAACGGAGGAAACGCCATTGGTGACTGCGAAACCAGCTTCTGCCACAGCTCTTTCATTGGTGGCTGCCAAAGCAGCTTCATTGGTGACTGCCAAAGCAGCCTCATTGATGACTGCCAAAGTACATGTAGCTTCATTGGTGACGGTCAAAGCAACAAGATTGGTGACTGCCAAAGCAGCCTCACTGATGACTGCCAAAGCAGCTTCAATGGTGACTGCCAAAGCAGCTTCAATGGTGACTGCCAAAGCAGCGTTATTGGTGACTATGAAAGCAGCTTCATTGGTGACTACCAAAGCAGCTTCACTGGTGACGGTCAAAGCAACAAGATTGGTGACTGCCAATGTTTGACATTGTGGGGTGAGCCGACCAGTGTGCCTAACCTTCAGTTTCCCCCACAGGTGACCTTGGGCGCAGGATGAAGATGTTGTGCACGACCTCATGAAAGAAGGAAATGAGATTCTCCAAAAACAGAAGGAAAGTCAATACGCCTGTGATGGCCAAGACATCTGATCCACTGCCAATAATGATCTTGGGGAGTCTAGCTTCGAATTCCATCTAGATTGCAGAAAACTGCAAGAGTATCGATTTTTCAGATTTTGTCTCTATTTTACTTCAGCATCTTTCTTCTTTTCCTTCAAGCAATAAAACTGTTATTCATTTAAGAACGTCCTCTCAACCAATTTCATATCTTGGAAAGGTCAAATTGTTATGTCAAAGTAACGTCAAGTGTAATTTGTAGATTGGGGGGCCGTGATCGCCATCTGATCGTCTACGAGATTGGTACGATGAAACAGATGGTGAACTCTCTCGTAGGCAGGGAGCAGACTTAAGAAGTGGACATTTTTTTATCCCTGTCTACCTCCTTGAGACAGAGCAATCAATAGAAGGGACATAACATACTGATAGAGGTAAAGCAGTGCTGCCATGAAAAGGAGCAGAAATCTGAGGTATACCGATTATCTGACTGAACCCTCTCTCGCCATACCATTTGGAGAGGGTTACACAAAATGTATGAATGGGGAAAGCCCACACATGATCAGTCCTTATCAGAGGTTGTACAAGATCATAGCATATTCACGGACAGTCACAGTGAATTCAGGAGACTATGATGTTGGTGAATTTTCTCGCAGGAGAAATGATCAAACATCACCAGTTTGACTGGACCCACGCTTTGAATGCCGAGGCTGAGACCAAGCAGTACACATGAAGGGTTTAAACAAGGGACGACCAGGAAAACACCTAAGACAAGATTGCCATCACAAAACACTCTAAGCTCTTTTCCAGACTAGAGTGCTTCCCCCACCAAATATTGTCCATCGGAGATTGGTTTCATTAACTTCACTGACACTGGAGCTTCTGATCCGTAATCTCCCAGTACACAAACAAAAGATCTCCAAAATCGAATTCAGGAGAAATCATCCACGAATTCCAGAACTCAAAATGCCATCCCACGTGATCCCTGAACCTCCCTTGTTGTGGTCAGGTGAAATGAAATCATAATCCAGACATTTTGAAAGAATATCTTGATAAACAAACAGAATCCAAGGAAACTTCATCGAAGTTTGACTTCACACCCAAACAGATTTTTTTTTCAATTTATCCAAACACAATGCTAAAGGAAATCAACCCATCACGAAAGTTTTTGCCACTTATCCACATCCTCTGAATATCGTACTGTTACTTAGCGAGCATCAATCCCATCTCTGCCGGTACCGAGTCTGCTGGATCATTAGCGTAGCATCGTCTACTGTACCGAGACTCAAGACTGAGCAAGCGACACCGGTGATTACCTAAGCTGGCCACTCAACAAGCAGACGATGTGATGCCTTCAACAACATGTCCAATGTCACACTTGATATTGTCAAGGAAATGGAATCATCTGCCAGTTGGTTTAGAAATCAAAATTTCTCACAGACAATTTGAACAATAACATTAATTGGATTAGAGCCATTGTCATCCACAAGCCAAACAAGGGGTAACCAACAGAATCCCATTTGTTACAGCCCGAGAGGATTAGTGTTTGTTGTATTTTTGAATAATGATATTGACACCAACTTCGTACAACACGGCCATTGGCCAATTTTTACTAAAACAACATGTGCGTCAGTTTCCCCCAGGATGCCGGAGTGATTCCTTTTCTTCTGTTTGGGTGTGTGCCTTTATAGAGGTTTTCTGCCTTAAGGGCTAGGTTCACCGACCAATTTTCTGAGTCCAGTTTTTGAAAATGTCAAATATCTTTGAAATGACCTAGCCATTTTAACTTGCAACTACACTAAATGTATCAGAGGGACAGAGTGATAACAAAAATGTGATGTTTGTCACTTGCTGATGAGCCAATTAGCTAAAACAAAGGCTGACCTTTCGGTACATAATTCAGCTTTGAGACAAAGAACAAAGAAATTATTTTCTGTGTACTTGTAACTTAAGGTTTGTATCTACACGGCAATGAAGCCAGAATTTCAAAATTTGATGCGGAAACTGACTAAAATGGTGTTTTTGCTCGATATTATTTTCAGCTCAAATGTCGGTCCTAAGACAGGGGCTTCTAGACTAAACCCTCTGAACTCAATGCACTGCATACTGGTAGGCCCACTCCTATTCAGAATGTACAGTGGCATGATTATGTAAGCCTGCCCTGGCACTCGTGGCATGTGAATAAAATTACAAGACTGTGTGATTCCACAATACAAGTCATTGAGTTACCATAGCAGTCAATTGTTGTTATTGCTCATGTGTGGAGTGGTCAAACCTCGAATAAAGGGCATAGCTTGCGATAGTTCTAACAAATTTGAGATTTTCCCAACAATGGAAACAAATTTTTGAATTCTGGCTTCATTGCCGTGTAGATATAAACCAAAGTTACTAGTATACAGAAGATAATCTCTCAGTTCTTTGTAATAAGGCGGCATTATGTACCGAAAGTTGTACCCTTTGTTTCAGCTAATGAGTGGATCGGCCGGACATTAATATGGCGTTTTAATTATCACGTTGTCATCCTGATACTTTATGTGTAGGTGCAAAGTAATAACATTGGGCCATTTTCAAGATATTTGACTTTTTAGAAAACTGGGATTGGAAATTTTGGTCGGTGAACCTAGCCCTTAACTTTGGGCAGTTCAAGTTGTCCTCTCCTACTGTTCAGTGCCATGCTCTTCTAGTCCTGGTGAGCTACTCGTTTTGTATGTTCTATGTGTTTCTGACTAATTTCCAGTATAGCACTATACTGTGTCAGCCTATTTTTTGTCAAAGTTTGTTGGGTTCATTTGTGCCTGCCTTTGGGGTTGCATCTGCCCAGCTTTGGTGTATTCCATTATAATCAAAGCTAACCTACCTTTGCATAGTTCTGAACTTGTGTCTGTAAGTCGGCATTCTGCTGGACAAGTTCTTTCTTTTCTAGTGACACATTTTTGACAGCATTTTCCTGAAACGACAAAGAAGCCAAGGTTACATGTACACAGAGTCTGAGTATCATTTTATCATCACCACCTGATGATGATGTAACAACATCGCTCAGACCAAAAGTAGGCAATTTCTTTAAGTTCATCAAACGCAAGCTGCAATGGCGACACCTGGTTACTTGCAATGAATTACTCATTTCATCTCGGTCTCATCAGCTAGAAGGGATTCGCTCACAAACAGAACAATCTACTTCAGTTAGAAATGGACAAATTTCTGGTTCCACAGTGCCCTAAAGTCACCCTTCCACATAAGAGTTTTCTAATTGTGCAAGTTGGCTCTCAATGGCTAATTCACCATTATTGGCTCCCTCTACGCCACGGATGGCCAATGACACCAACGACTGCCCATAGTTTTCCATGGTTGAGTTACCCATAGAGAGCCAACTTGTGGGAGAAACCCTCATGTGGAATGGCTGCTCAAAGCTGTGAGGTCAGCACTAGTATGCAGAGACATGCCACTACCAGGTTAATATGGTTGTTAGTCCATCATCATAGCAACTTTAATGTCAAGTTAGATCTCATGCTACAGGTGGTGAATTCACACAGACTGACAGCCATTCCAATATCAAACGACTGAAATTTGGTGTCCTTATAAAGGTGTCCTCTTGACTGAGGTGTCTGTTGAAGGAGGTTAGACTGTATTGTACTTCATAGTATCTTGGATACCATCATCATCATCATCCTGCAGCAGCAGCAGATGAGAGCAGGAGATAATCTGTTAGTTTTCAATCCACCCAATAGACAGAAGCACTGCTATGTACAGCTTGGGTTCCATTCATAAGGACGCATCAAGTGGATCACGGGAGAATGCTAGTCACCTCAAACAGCGACACAGTATGAAGGAATGTGGATGAAGGAATATATCAGAGGTTCTGTCTGTGGGGTAGAATATTTGGCAGAAGCAAAGTGCTGCTCCATGTGAGAGTTTGGCCATGCAATTTGGCTCTCAAGGGCAATGCACTGAATCATGTTGGTTTCCTTTTGGCTTACGCCAAAATCAAGGACACAAACAGTTGGAGGTTTCTTTCGTAAAGTTGGCCATTGAGTGCCAACTTGCACAAGGAAACTCACACGCAAAATGGCAGAGCAGCGCCTTTAAATGTCTTAGAATATAAAGTTGGTCTCTTGGAGATGATTGATGCTGACCATGGGAATTAGGGCTTTTAGCATTTTCACTCAATCTTGCATAAGAAGGCAAATGCCTATAAATCATAGTATATACATGTATCATCATCAACCTGGATTTGTCCCAATTTTTACAGCATCAACAGGCTCCGTAGCAAATGCAGCTCACCAGATGGGATGCTAACATCCATCACCGACTGATACTCAATCTCGGTTTTTTATTCGCCATCATCTAAGAGGAAGCTGAGCTTGTTACTATGGCGACATCTTCCTCAAGAAGGGTAGATATGTTAGTACTGATAGTAGGGCACAAGCTCTGTTCTCAAGCAACTTTGAAGTAGGAGTTCTCTCAGCTGATTCCAATAGCATTGAAATGAAACTGTGAGCATTGTTCGAATTTGCTGGCCTTTAAATACCACTAGCAGAGCATCCATTGAGTCTTCAGAAATCTGACTGCAGGGTTGTGGCAGGCTCATTACTGCCCTCCCAGTCCCATGGAAAAAGACAGTACTTTTCCACTAAGGATCAGAGGGAGCAATGTTGATTGCAGAAATAGCTATTCTCTACACTTTAGTGGACTGGTAAAACAGGATATAGCTGTTTCTTCCACTGACCACACCCCACTGATCCCAAGTGAAGATACTGCCTTTGATCTTTGAGGGCAGTGTACTCATAACCTGCCCAGGATGAGAAAGTCACCAAAACATGCATTTCTGGCATTCAAGGAATTGAAATAAGCTGAGTGTCTCCTCTGTTCTCTAGTTTTGTACAACAAACCTTTTCTTGCTCCTGCTGGATGAAGAAAGCATGAAAAGTCAGTGCAATGCTCCAGAAAATATCATATTTGACATTTGTACAATGTACCTGAGACTTATCATTTTTATCAAAAGCACTACATCCGTAGAGCAGAGTGACAAACATGACATCAGGTCTACTGACTGTCATCGGCAATTTTCTGCATCACGGGAAGAAAATGGTGTCATCTTATCACGAGGCAAGGAGACCTGGGGCCATATTCAGGAAGCCTTCGCAACTTTGCGTGCATGCAAGTCTATTGTTTGGCTGCACATGCCCTATTGTTCACTCACTCCCTTACAATAGATTTGTGTGCACGCAAAGTTGCGAAGGCTTCACGAATATGGCCCTTGGATTCAAACCTGCAACTTTAGGTTATAGACACCAATATCTTCGCTACCCCACTCTGGGACCCTAACTGGGGAAAAGGGTTAGAGGACAATTTGTCCGGGGACGAATTGTCCTAGAGCCGGGGGAAATTATGGGAACACCGACCATATCATCCTCTTTTAAGGCCTTCACTCTGCATTTTAGGCTGTGTTCAGCAGTAAGGCCTTTGTATTTTTACCGCACTGCCTCCATACGATTGAAAATCACACTCCAATCTGGACAAGAGTGTGACCTCCAAGGAGCAGAAGCACGAGTCAATTTTTCCCATGCTCCACAAAGAGTATGATCATCTTTCACTTACCAAATCATTGACCTTTTTCTGTGTGGTTTGTATCTCCTTCTGCAGCTGTGCACAACGTGTCTCCTTGTCTTTCAGTTCGTTCTCTTTTCGTTTCAATGCGCCGTCAACATTTCGCTGAGATTCCTCTATATTCTTTTGCAACTGAGAACACCGTAACTCCTTTTCTCTAAGCTCGGCCTCCTTCCGTTTTAATTCCTCTTTAACCTGTGCCCTGGAATGTTGGATCTCCTTCTCTAACTCCACACACTTGGAATCCTTCTCCTTCAACTCCTCATCCTTCCGTCGTAACTCTTCTGTCACCTTCTGCTGTGATTTTTCAGATTCTATCTGCAACTGTTGACAATACGTCTCCCGTTCTCGCACCTCGGCTTCCTTGACTTGCACCGCTTCATTAATTTTCTTCTCAGTCTCCTGAATCTCTGCCTGCAGTTGTGAGCACCGTAATTCCTTCTCCCGTAACTCGGCGTAAGTCCTGTTCAACTCCGATTCCTTCTTACCCAATTCCTCTCGTACAGTCCGTTGTGATATTTGAATATCTTGTTGTAACTGTTCACAAAGGTCTTCCTTCTGTTGTAACTCCTGTTTCGTTTCACTCAATTCCGACTCCTTCTGATTCAACTCACGATCTTTATTCCTGAGGTCTTTTTCCACCCGTCGTTGCGCTTTCTGGATGTCTCGTTCCAATTGCTCACAAAGCGCTTCTTTTTCCTTGAGGTCTTTTTCCTTCACTTTCAACAGAGACTCCTGTAATGAGAAAAGGTAAGTTCACAAGTCATACAACACTACAGGTAGAGTAAGAAAAGAACTCAAGAGTTCAGAGGTTTATTTCATTCAACAATAAAAACTCTCTTAATAAAACACTCACGACCATCTCAGCAGTTATTGCACATTTACACTTGATCTTTATCAGAAAGTGCTCTTTAATCAAAGTTTCTTTGAGAAGTTGGCTGCTTCTGTTTCATATTAACTTTTTAACTCACTCATCACTCAGATACTACTTCTTTAGGATGAGACTGTAACCAATATGGTTTTTAAAAGATTTCTACAGTAGTGACACCTATCCACGGTGGTCAAAAGTTCTCCACTACTTCTGCAGATGACAGCTGAGAGAACACAGCACGTCTTCAGGCCATTCAACTGAGATATTGCTTACTCTAACGCCAAACCAAATCATAAGTGAAGTCACGAACAAACATATCGTAATCAGACACCACTGGTCCATCCGTGCGTGCTGGGATCGGATACCAATCTAGGTACATGATGTGTTCACTTTAGTCGTGGATATGGAGGCTGGCGTGATGCAGAGATCTGTCAAATCGGTACATCATGACATGATCTTTATTGATCAGTTGGTGTCACGAAGGAAAACAGCAAGGGGGCATATAAATACATCGTCATCGAGCTTATGTAATACCGTATTTACTTCATTCTGTAGTACATCAGCTTGATTGTGTCACTGATTTTGTTACGAAAGCTAATGAATGATCATGAGCATCTTGTAGTCACAGTGTTGGGTAATATCATGATATTGACGGAAGTTCAAAAGTACAAAGCACTGCATGTATATCCTCCCACAGCAGGGGTTACCTTGCTCATGCTCATTAACTTTGTTTGCGAGTGTACATGTACATGTATGAAGAGGAATGAGACCAAAGCCCTGCTGTGGGAGGATGTGCATGAGGGATGAAATTTCAACAGGTCCCACATTAGCTGAAAGAAGGGCCAAACTCACTATTTTATCTTTCTCTGCAAGTTTGATCTCTAATTTCTGCAGTTCACTCTGTAGCAGACGATTGGTGTCTTCCAAGGCTTGTAGTTTGTCAGCAGTATCGGTGTCCACATACCCTCCACCAAGGCTCTGAAAAATATCAAGGTATAGAAACATTAGGTTTCAACTCAGCTTAACTTCAGGAAGGAAGGCCTTATATGAGAAAGGTACATTGTAACACTTGGTTCCCCTCTAGTGGCACGAAACTGAACTTCACTATCATTCACTTGGCCATGTTTGAGGACCCTCATATGAAGGAAACTGAAGGGTTCATGGTTCTGAAATCAAGGATGAGGAACCAAACACAGAAGAGGCTTGTCAATTTTTGCCAAGAAAGAGTGGGCATTTTTAAGGGCACCTAGTCAAAATCACAACAACGCTTGTTAACAACTAAATCAATCATCTGTTCTTCCCTCATCGCGATAAAGAAACTCAGGTTACCATGGAAACAAATAGGCGCTTTTGAAACAGTGACAAGTTATGGCTGGTAAGACTCAAGGTGAATCATCACGTGGTGGCTGCCATTTCGACATCCTGCTGCCGTTCTGGAAGGAATATTCTAGTAATCAGTGCTAACCCATAGGTGGCGTTCTTTCCTAGGCTAGTGATGCTCTTGGCCCTTAAAGGCCCTCTTTCACATGAGTTTTCTCCTGCAAGTTGGCTCTGAACGGGCAATTTGCTATTGTTGGGGATCATGGCATTGCCTCACCCGCACCCACCAGTAAAACGTATTATATTTGCCAAGATCTTATGAGAGCGAACTTGGAAGCCTCACACACCCTCCAAACAATATCTAGCTGTTGATAAAGACTGATTAGGCTAGATATTATTTGCACACGCGTCCATATTCACAATTGAAACATCACCCAAACTAATATACCACTGAATGAGACTCTCAACTCCTACTGCTACATTATACAGCATCGTGTTTACAGCGTATAATGCTAGCGTTGGGCCGGCACGGCACCATATGCATATTGATCTGCGATTAGGCTGTCCCACACATGGGCTAGGAATCCATTTCTCGGGCATGCTATGGGCGATCCATCAAGTTCATTAATAGAACTACGCTATTACGTATATTACATTCTCCTCACAAACAAACAAGGGGAGGCCATGAACCATAGATATGACAGATTTAGACGCATTTTCTACCATCATGGCTAGTTGGTCAAATGCAGCCTTTTTGAGCACTTCAGTAGAATCTTTCAATTCATGAAAACCATGTAACTTCTGCAATCGTCAACATCATAGTCAATACCTTCCTTGCTCATTGGCACAGGAACATACTGTAAAGCAAGATAATTTCGTGGCTGGAAATTTTCGCGAATCAAGATTTATAGACATATTCGCTGCAGGATATTTTCACGAGTCTCTGCCATTTTTTTTCAGTTTTCTTTCACGGGCCATGTTTATCACTTGCCTGTATTTATATTCGCGACAGGAAATTTTCACGACTCATACACTGTCGCGAAATTCGCAAAAATTTCCTGCACGCGAAATTTTCCTGCTTTACAGTATTGTGAAAGACAGCAAAACAGATGGTGTCGGGTAATCATGAGAAAGGTGATCAGAAAATTTGTATCAGCAACGATAGCTTCATTGTAAAGGATTGAAAAGTGATTAGCATTTTTGATTCCAAATGCATTATGTTGTCCCAAAAGTGTTAATACCCTGTAATATGAAGCCAATGGATTTTCTATCTCAATCTGTGTTGTGAATGTGATAAGTCTTGACTTACAGGTATAAAGACATTGTTCATGTTGAATGGGTGCAACACGAAGACGAACGGATTTGTCACCGTAAACACGCTAGCAACCCTCCATGTCTGTCTCCGCCATGACTGTCATGGTAACAGGAAGACCTCCCACCGCATGGTGACAAGCAAGCAGACACAGAGAGAGCATGTTCGCCGTTTGATGTAGAAACCTCGCCATGCTATCAACGGATGGAGGCTACCATTGGTATCGCATAAGCAACACAGCTGGGGATAATGGGTGCTGGTTTGGCAAGTCAAGATTAAGGAGTGCTTCCATCGGGGAAAAAGCAAGATGCAGGAGGGCTAAAAATGCAAAGCATGCACCCTTACCTTACAAAATGATGATAAAATCAGGTAAACATGTTGACATATGTCGCGTAAATGCACCTCTGAAGCTATCTATGTGTGCCACTGAAACCGACTCGACTTGTTTTGCTAATTGTAATGCAATGTTGGATTGTCGGATTATGTGGTCGAATTTGTATAATTTGGAATATTGCGACATGAAGTGATAATTTCACCACCTTGGGAATAATGATTACGGATCAGACCATTCTCATGTAGGGAAGTACGGCTGGTCGTAGTAAGTCGTCTCAAACACTTATGCTCTCCATCTGTTCATGTAGACAGAAGACTCTAGGGTTCTCAGCTACCCAGGATTCCATGAGGGCCCGTTGGTAAACTATTGTACCAATCAAGACATGCGTAGTATATTTAGGAGCACGGTATGCGATCTCTAATGGGTAATTTGACTGCTGATGTAAAGGGAGCCACCTAGCGGCAGCAACATGAACTACAAAAATCCACCACAAAATGTATGTAGTAAATCGGCCCATTCACCGACAACGTAGTTAGTCCCTGGGTTGGAGAGTGGTGCGGTGGCGCCGGCTGTCGAGAAAAAGTGGCAGTACCGGGCTCCTTTAATACAAGCATTTTAGGAGACATTTCATGAATTCCACATTGCCTTTCATCTGGTCTGCTGCATTCTAAGGGTCCCTGGGTCGCCCCATCCACCCAGTGCCGCCCAGAATGGGTAGACCCATGGTTACCAAACATTTTCTGGGAGGTGGCTGTTGGAGGAGAGGCCTAAGCAAGGTTCATCTGGCACACGGATCCTGTCCGGTTCAGCTCCGTAAAAAATAGCTCAATGGACTTTTGCGTTGTCATATCCGGAAAACTAGGGGCAAACGGACTGAAAACGGACCGGATCCGTGCGCCAGTGAACACTGCTTTACACATAGAAACTAGGGGTAGCCATAAAACTGTGGCACTGGACTCGGCTTTAGCTGTTTGGAAACCTATAAGAGTGTACTGCCCATTAAGAGCCAACTCGGATGAAAAACTCTCTCACTTCGAGCAGCACTTATGAAAACATACATGTAGGATGCAGGAAACAAGAGATTGAGGTTCCTGAATTGGCAACTTGTCTATGCAGCACGATATCCTGAACCGCCGTTCGCTGAGCCTAATGTCTTCCTGAGTGATGGTGAATATTGACACATCTGCAATGTATGATGGTTCTAAAATGTTTTGGCAATACTTGTTCTGGTTGGAAGGGTGCGTGTATGAAATACTACTGGGATAATGGTGATTGCATGGTGCGAAGAAGCTCACGATACCACTGATTTATCAAGAAATATCCTAAGGATAGGAGGCAGTGGAACCTCCCTAAGCAGACACCTCTGTCAGGAAACCTCTCTATTAAGAATCACCTAAGTTCGGTCCCACATTGGTCATTTCTGTTCATTTTGACCTCTGTGGTCAGGACGCCTCTCAATTTAGGACAGCATCTGACAGTACCAAAGGTGTCCTTAACAGAGAGGTTCCATTGAATTTTTTATGATCTAAAATGCTCCGAGATGTAATTTCTGGCCAAGCATGACGAAAAATCATCTGTTGTTTTGAGTGCAGTAGGGTTTGGACCCTGCAGAGTGGGGTTTGAACCCCTGCATCTGCAACCCTTAAAGGACTGAAGGCATTTTGAAAGGAATTCTAGGAGTTGTGTCAACTGAAGATCCACTTTCCTTCCTTCTCTTGTCCTTTCTTACACCTTATGATTACCTTTGGTAGAAGTTGCAACTGAGGTGCAAAACAGAATTATTCTATCTCAAATATCTTTATCTGTCTGAGAATGTCAAGAAAAATTGCTCAGAAAAGCAAGGTATTGAAGAAATTCCCTGCTACTCTATCTTTATGCCTCGCGGGACTTTCGTCTTGGATGGCATCGTAGCATCAGCTAAACTACAACCCGACTCGATTACCATTATTGAGTATTTATTACCATGGTGATATTACATATCACATGAATTAGCTTACAACCCACGAATAGTTTCCTTGGCAATTCCTTAGGACTAGATTCTCATTGCTGTGATAGGTAGACTGGTCTGGCCACGCTGTCACAGTGCTGACCGTTGTTTCTAACTTTTGACCACAACACAAAGTTCACCGTTGAAGGCTTCTGGAATCAAATGCTTATTTTTCCCCCGAGAGGGATTTGTGATTGCAGGAAAAACTGTGATATGATCTCAGTGATTCTACAGTGGAACCTCCCTTAGTGGACACCGCTGCCAGGAGGACACCTCTCTATTAAGGACACCAAACATGCCAAAGCTCAGTCCAAACTTGCTCATGTCTTATCACTCTGACCTCTGTAATCAGGACTCCTCTTGATAAAGGACAACACTGTGGTCAGTCCTGAAGGTGTCCTTAATAGAGAGGCGTTCCATTATATTTTGTTCCAGATGATCAGGTTAAGAAATACTGCTTTGCTGAAGAGAAATGTGTCCACAGTCACTGGGAGGGGGGGGGGATCAGTTTCTCTCCCTTGCTCTTCGTCTGACTGAGACCTGTACATGTCTATAAGATTTATTACAATGACTCACGTATTCTGTGAGGTCAGTGTATGTCCATCACTTCAGAGAGAACAGAATCGCCATCGTAAATCCAATAATCACATGACCTTTTTCATCCCCATGAACACAGGGCACGTGATATTCGCCCGGTTTTCTCTGATGACATGCTGCATCAAAGTCTATGCATTCAAGTTAAAAGCGACTGCTTATTCCTTTGAAATCCAGTCCCATTGAAGTGAGGTTAGTGTGACTAAAGCCATGTTTGAGGCTTGGAACTGAAAACTGCTTTCATTGCATATGCACTAGCAATATGCTTTAGGTCTATTAATAAGAAGACAGCCTTCACAACTTGGTACAACATGACATTTTTGATATTTTTCTTGAGCAAAGCCAACATCAGGCCTACGAATCTTTTCTTTCTGGTAAATATCAGGGCTGGGTTGTTCAACATCCAACAAGGCGTGAACTGTAATGGGTTAGCTGATGGAGATCACACCAACAAACATGTACCACTAATGTCACGTTACTGACAAATACATTGACGTGTACTCTTTGGACAACAGGGCCAGATTTGTTACACAACAGAAAGCACTTCGTTCTCACACCACTTCAACTCTCAGTTACCACCAGGTACAGGATGGCAGCACCATCGGCAATGAATATTGAGTGAGATAGGCAACTTGGGTCCCATTCCCTTGAGCACAGTTCACCCCTTTGGCGAACTCGGTCGTCTAATGAAATAATACATAAAACGACAACCTCCTCCAGACAATTACCATCTCAATTCTCTTCCATGATTAGATCCATATATTACTATTAGTAGGACAGCATAACCTGGGGACAAATATACTATGCTATTAGTAGATGCAATAGATTCATCATTGGGTATATATGGGTACAATGCTAAAGTTCTTTAATTACGGACCTCCATACAACCATACCCAAGGTGACGTCATCTCACTCTAAAGGGATTAGTGTCATGTCCATTTCTGTTTCAATTTCCTCCTCAAAACTTGAGCCCCTGAAGTGTGATGTCACTTCTGTCCCTTGCCCTTTCTGACAGTCCCACTGCACATAGCACCCCTCAGCACAAGTGCCCAGACTGGCCAGATTTTAATGAGGAACCCGCATGACTGCAGATGGCGCAGTCAGTATAAGACCCGAATGACGTACTGACGTCACTTTTTTTGCTGTTGACGTCACGTCGTCAAAGCCTGTGTACATTTTTCTACACAATTTTCCATGGAAATTTCCCCAAAAGACGTTGTCAGTATTGGCATCCTGTGGCATTTCTGACGAAACAAAGCAGTGATATATGGAGAACTTTGAACATGAAACAGGACAGTGTAATTTAATCAAAATTGAACCAGAGAGTGGTTTATTTTGGGGCAAGAAGTAAATGGAAATACTGTTAGAAAATAGGACTTCCGGGTCTTACACTGACAGCGCCACGTCGTGGCGTAGTTCGGCGGGTTCCTCATTGAGGGGCAGGCAGCCCGCCAGTTCTGGACACTTGGACTGAGGGGTGAATGGTTTTCATTGCTGAAGGAGATTTTGGGATCTCTTGTTAAGGCTTCATGTTGGGGAAAGATTATTCTGTAAGTACAGTTTTCACAAGTGTTCTGTTCTGTGGTTAGGCATTCACTTCACGATAGACTGTATGGGGGGGGTCAAGTAGTGTATGGCGGGCCAATCAGTGGGAAGTGACACATCTCCATACATTGCCGCTTATTCCATATACACACTCAGTGCACTTCCCTTGGCTTGGCCCGTTTATACTCCACTTGAGCCGAGTATGGAAGTTCAAAAGAAAATCTATACACCAATAACATTCTTTTTGCTGTGCTTGCTCATATTGCAGCCGACGTTGAACTGGAAAATACTCCACTGAATATGACAAAAAAAGACTTGCATTCACCAATCTTGTTCTGATGTGACAAAATCATAGGAAATCGAAGTGAATATCTGTTATCATGGAGCAGATTTCCTACAAGGTATTAATGAGTATTGATCCTTGTACCATTTTGTATAGATGATTGAGGAATGTTCTTTTATGACCAAAGGTTTTGAACTTCAGGAATAGGATTTCATTGGGGGACTTTGATGATGGAAGAAAAAGGTTGACCTCAGTCAGTCACTATCCAGGATCGAGTGCCAATTCCTTAGGGAAATTTTCTCAAACATTCTGTAGGGAATGAGCAATAGATTCAATGGAAAATGGCAGAATTTGGTTCCCAGCTCAGCAGATGGCCGGGTACAACGAGATTATTTTCTGGGAATTCATTCTAGGGTTCATCTGACGGTAAATGTAAAATGGGTGTTGGCCGAGGTCAATTGTGGAACCTCTCTATTAAGGACACCTTTTGGACAGGAAAATGGTGTCCGTAATTCAGAGGTGCCCTGATTACGGAGGTCATAATGAATGGAAGCAACCAATTCGGGATTTGGACTATGATGTCCAAACAGAGAGGTGTCCTCCTGGCAGAGGTCAGCATAGGGAGGTTCCACGACTGTGATGGCATTTTATATTATAAATTATAATCATAATGAAGCCTGCATTAATTAGCAATGAAATACCGGATATCTAAATATACCAATCATCGCCACATGAAGATCAATGATTCAAGGTCATGCATTTGAGTATAAATGATTGTTCACTCACCAATCCAACATCCAAAATCAATATTGTAAATATATCTTTGATATAGCAGAACAGACAAGAGATTACGAATTCATGAATGTTCATCGGTTTTCCGCGGTTGCGACTGTTTTTCATCCACATAAGAAAACACTATACCAGATTACAGAGGATATATGCATACCAAGGATTATCATGGATACTGTTGGAGAAAGAAGTAGAATACAGACGACTGCAGTCTGCTTCAGATGTTGGAAGCGGTTGGATCAGCAGACCAAGCAGAGTGGTGTCACAACAGAGCAACGAACAAAGAGCAATAGACGATATCACTCCAAAAGAGTGCAGCACCTGACGGGTCCAGCATCATGACGTCCTGCACGTCATTTCTGAACGCCATGACATGACTCGAAAAAATCTTCGTCTCACATCAAGACATCATGAAATAACGTGCGGGATGTCATGATGCTGCACCCGTCAGGTGCTGCGCTCTTTTGAAGTGATATCGTCTATTGACAGGCATTCTGCCAAAGTTGAGAATGATGGACACACCCCACCCTCCCTTGTGACCACATACTAACACTTTATAATATCTGGCCAGCTCCCCACGGGTTGACATAGAACCCAAGCAGTTTGACTGACACTGATAACCACATTGATATGCGACACAGGAGGAAATCCGTGGAACATGTCCCATCCCTCCTCGTTCCAAGTCAACGTCTTCATATCGAAGCAAATCTTGCGCAGCGTGCATCTGCGTCAGACTGACTGGTAGCGAGATTAATGGGCACCAGCCGCAAGGAATGTTCACGCTGTCAGGAAGTGTAATCAGGTTGATTATAAATCAATAGCCTGAAGGAAGAGACTCGGATCGTGGATGACTTGAGCAGAATATTGTGGTTCTACATCGCATCACACATTGTAGAAATGTCAGGATATTAGCAACACAACATCCAAAATATACTTTAGCAGTGAGTTTACAAACACAGTCATGGACGTTTGCATCAGGTGAGCAAAGCAACTGTCACATGTAGGCCAAGTTGTGCAGGAAGTTGACAGGTATGAAATTCAAGATGGTGGCTACGGCAGCCATATTGGAGACTAATTTCCAAGTGAATTCATGAACACAGTCACGAGCACTTATTGGAAGAGGAAAGTGACCATCATATGTCAGCTCCAAGAAGTTGACATGAAGCCCGGTGGTCGAGTGGTTTGCGCGCTTGACTACCAAACTGTACAATGGGTCGGCGCGGGTTCGACTCCGGGCGAAGGCATGTACAAAAAGTTGTGAAACATTAATGCAGGGTCCGTCGGATGGGACTAAAAGCCGTGGTCCCTTGTACCTGAGTGTCTATGCCAGGGCAAGTAAAAGACCCCACACAGGTGGACAGTAGCCTGTCGTGGACTCCATACCTCCGGCAAAAATCCAACAGGGTTACGACGCCGGTAATAATATAGATATAGATATAGATGATATTCAAGATGGTGGCCATGGCAGCCATATTGGAGGAAAATTTCCATGTAAAATCTAAGACAAGAGAATGAAGTTGATCTCTTACTTCACCATTTTGGGAAGCATTTCAACAAACAAGTGTAGAAATCTTGAAATCCACGAACAAGAAGTTGCTGAACTTGCAGTTCTGTCATCTGCTCCGCCACAAAGCCAGTACTAGAACAGTCAGTGCATGGACAAAAGACAGAGATCATTTTCATTACAGGTCAATAAACCGATACGACAACATATACAGAAGAATACAGTTTGAAGTCGCTAGCTAGTGGCTAATGTACCGGCTCGATCAATAGCCTCCGTTCACCATGATCGGCCCAAACGTATTCAAGGAGACAAGGTCGTAGGAAATGGTTGGAAAATACCATTGATTATGCTGAAAGGTGGTGGTCTGGAAGATGTCGGAAAGTTTTGGTCTGTGACTGAGCACACTGATTCAACTGATGGTGTTTCTTCAGAGGAACGCGACCATTTCACTCATGAAATATCCCAACAGGAGCATGTTTCATGCACACTTCGTGCATGAAATAAGCATGAAGTGGAAGCATGCACAGAAACAAGAGCTTGATGATCCCCCTTGAATTCTTCAGTTGGCGACCAACAAGGGTTACCGGTACATGTTATGTATAGTCCTTTCCCTAAGGACCCAAGAGGATTCACCAGAGGTGACTCATCAGTGTTTCCACCAGAGGGTACTAAGGGTACTACGCTAGTACCCTCAAAGGAACAGAAAAGGGCCATTTTGTTTCATTTCATGGGGGTTTTGCTGATTTTGAAGAATTTAGTACCCTCAAAAAAATTTCTGGCAGAGACCCTGACTCTGTTATGAAAATATAGGGAATGGAGACTCGGTTCTAAACTTTTATTATGTTTGGTGCGGTTCTTTTGTCTAGACCAAGTTGGGAGTTGCCTTCTCCATCCTGTCTTGTACTGACAGGAAAGACAACAGGGAAGATGAGGGAAGGTGTGGACAGCCTACACATTATTTACAATCTTGGTCAATTTGTAGGAACATCAATTGTGACAAGCCTAAAGAATCAAACAGCACCAGAATTTTCTTGTGTTCATTAGTTGCCAAGGGAACAAATAGTATCAGCTTTTGTGCCTAAAGCCGGTATCAACAGAGCTAATTACATTCATACATGATATCGAAAAATGGCTCACTTTTTGTAGCAAGAATATGACCATTTTTCATAGAGTAGTGGCTAATATGTAGCGTATTGTAGGACACCAGAGGGCCCAGCGAGAGTATACTTCATCAACAGAGAAATGGGTCTGGGTATTTATTCTTACGCTTGACAGGCTATTCCATTATCTCAATAATAGCACCATGATTCTGATGAAATATGTGCCAAGTTTTGCCATAAACGCTATCATTCACACGGCATGTAAGGTTACAGCATACACACTCTGAATAATCAATTCTGACTTTTACGTAGTCGCACTTCCACCTATTAAAACTGTATTTTTTGTGTTTTTACCAATAAATTGCCCGGCAAGGGTTGGCAATATCCTGAAGGCAGTATGGTCATTATATGATGTGAATTACAGTATTGAAATTGACACTGAAAGGGGAATACAGGGCACTGTAATATCAAAGATATGATTTCAAAGGCTCTTTATTAAATGAACCTATTGGATGTGTCCTGTAATCCTTTTATTCGAGGTACGTGATACGCGTATGATGACCAAAATAGCGATGGAAACAGTTACCATGACATTATATATTTGCAATAGGCAATGCTTTGTGTTAGTAGCGAGGAAGTCAGCTATGTGAATGAAGTTGCATCTTAGTGGAAATTGATGATATGAACATGATACCACCTCATGCTGTGCATGGCAGAAACATTCAAGTTTGAATTCATCAGGTGTTTTTAGGCTTCTGCAGCATTTATACATTACTTAAAGCGGATTGTTCGCGTCTGTCCAAAGTGAACCAAAAATAATAAAACAACCCATTTTATTCGTAACAACAACTGGTAAATGCATTGCTGTGGCCACTCTGGAAACTGTTCTGTGGAATCTTTGTCTCGGCGCGAATAGTCCGCTTTAACTCATCTGCTCCCAGAGTTGTGCAGAAGTTATCTTCTGTCATTGTTTTCTCACATTCTATGACTTTGATTGAAAAATATTTGAAGAAAGGTTGTTCCTATCAACCAACTGAAGGACGTTTCTTCAAATTCCTTCTATTTTATTTCAAAGTCAAAGTACAATTTCCATTCGACAATACCCTGAATTCGTAAAAGTAAAGTCAAGAAATTTGTCTTTAGTGGAGTATGCAGTAAAGTAGATGTATAAGTACATGTACTATTGAATACACTATTGTAGTGATTGATTTTGACCATTGTCATAAAGTGTAAAGGCCTTCACACAATGACAACAGGACCAATGAGCTAATGGGGATGCTAGCTACGATAGAGGGCAGCACACTGAAACCCGGTCCTATAAATGGATGCCTTTTGTGTGGGAAATTGATCAGGACCGGGATGTCAGTTTCATTTCATAGTTTTAACCACTAGTGACACCTATTGAGCAGTGAGCTAGGGTCCCCAATGGGCAAACTTCATGCCAGTCATGCTATTATAGTACAAAAGGTGGTTTTATTAAAAATAATCCCCCTATCGTACAAGAGAAATGCTCTCAAGTGCTGCCGGCACACAAAGGTAGGTTCATATTCCTATTGACAGGATTAGCTGATGAAGGCAAACCAATGAGGGACCGTGTTAGTGTAATGTTCTCATTCATAATGAATATTTCCATTAGCAGCGGCTGTAATTCACTTTAGGAATGGTTGCTATAGAGTCTAGACAAGGCAGAACCTTTGATACCAGTGACCAGTCAGTGGAACAAACCCATAATGGTAGGAGCAACAGTCTGTTACAAAATCAGATGACAGTCAAATGATGCTGGATGTTTTGGGGGAAAAAATGTGATTACAGGTAGTGTCACGTCTCCATGTGAGACTCGGCCACTGGGCAAGTCAACCATAGAAAACTATGGGCAGTTGTAAGCAGAATTGGCTTCCGCATAAAGTCATAAGGAAACGACAATGGTAAATTGCCCATTGAGAGCCAAGTTGCACAAGAACTCTCAGGTGATCCATCACCTTTAGTTGAGAATGAGTGTTAGATCTAGGACTTGTGTTTACTCAATGATTTGTACCGAACCATGTTATTAAACCTGCGATGTTGCGAAACATTTCTGTGAAGTCATCTGCATGATGACATTCAATAGGCAAGACTATTGGCAATCTCCGCATGCACGTCTTCTTTTATTAATTGATGCGTAATTAGCTTGGTAAATTATTAATTAGCCGGCTCATTTCTGTTCGTTAGCGTGGTTCAAAGACAAAGAGCTGATGATGTGGAATTGTCTCAATACATGTAGTTCATCACCACGTTCTGGAACAGATTAGGAGCCATGTTCCCGAAGCCATCGTTAGGTTAACGATGTCGTTAAAACTGGAAAAATGCACAGCGTAACGACATCGTTAACCTTACCATGGCTTCGGGAACATGGGTCCAGGTTAGTTCATCTAAGAACTTTCAATACTAGTTCAATCCTAACCTTCATGTCATGATATCTTACACAGTGTTGAAAAAAAGTTTTGAAGGCCTGAAAATTTCAACTCAAGGACCTGGTATTCATAAAACTTAGGAAATGCTTCAACTCAAAATCTGCACAGCAAGCTGCAATGTAAACATACTACAAAACCTGAAGGAAAAGCATTTGCTATCTTTTATAAACATCAGCGTACATGTACCTGATGAAAATGGGAAAGAATGGACATGAAAATGCTCAGTCTAAGGTCCATATGCTTGGGTTGGACTTCAGCCTAAAGTACAGCTGAAGTTAGACTTTCTCTTTGCCTGAAACATTGAGAAAAGTGCGGCTGAAGTCCGACCCAAGCTTGAGCATACAGCCCTATAAGTACCGACATGAAGGGTGCATGTTGAATTGACCATGATGATGCAAAGAGATGAAGTGATATTCAAACCCGACCCTCGCCCGACATATAAGTCGATCCAGAGACCCCGGCTCCAATCCATTCATGCACAGCCTACACTACAGTGCTATACACACACACAGTAGCAGTAGCAATGAATCAATGTAAAGCTAAAAGCACCAGAGCTAGAAGAAAATATATGGTTATGTGATATGACAGAATTGAAGTTTACCCAACAGAGATACATGTATAATCAAATCATTTAGCTATTGATATAATTTAGCCTGTAATTAAATCCTTAATGACTGAGCTGTTCAGGTATGGCTGGTTGCCCATTCAAGAATTACCGATAAGTATCAAGCCGTTGATAAATCAAGAGGTGTTTTTCTTCCCTATGTAGGAACTGCTGGAGCATTTTTAAGTTGCCCCTCCTTTCCTGCTGAAAAAAGGGAATATTACCCTCCCAATGTTGTTCCCTAGCATTTTATAAGATGAAATGAGGGACGCAGCCAAATGCAAAGGAAAGTTTGAGAATTTGAGTTAAATTCTGACCCAACAGCATTGTTGGTAGGTAAAAAAGATGTTCTAATGACTCAAAGAGCAACATACCTCCCGGGAATGGGCCCAGGCAGCCTTAGTGGGGTTCCAATAGCCTCCTCGAACATTTGACATAATCCTTCTACGAAAGTGAAGACATATTCCACACGCATTCGTGAGAGGATAATCTTTGCACGTTCCACCACAGCATTCTCAATCACTCATACACGAATGTAGCATAGCCTTAGCCAAGTTTTATCACGCGGGAAATCAATACTGGTGGCAGTATTGATCAGTTAACGGTTAGCAAATGCTACGAGTGAATGTCGTCGTCGTCGTGCAGAGCACTGTACAGGCTGCTAGCATATCTTACACTGAGCCCACACGAGCCGTCGCCGAACGCCAGATCTGGACATGAATGTTAGCGGATGATATGGGTCTTGATATTGTTCATAGAAAATTTGAACAATAAGGTACATGTGTACGTAATGGCTAGTTCTCCGCCAACTGAAGGGTCCATGTATTCTCCAACGCAGAAGTGCTTGAAAGACTGGTTGCTGATGATACCACTAATGCCAAAAATTGATCTATTTTGGGTAATGCCCGTATTATACGGAATGGTTTTTACCATTTTCTGGTATTCATTATGACCAAGTGGGTAATAATGTAAACAGGAGGTTGCAGCTAACTGTTTGGCATTGTTATTACACCTCAGCAATTTAGGAGCAAAATTGTTCCATATTGGCATGATTGACTCTACAGAGGTAATAATGTCATTCTCGATGCTCAGCTCCTTAATTAAGTGGCTCTGGAAATGTGGCTCAGAATTGATGGCATGTGTTAGCCCATCATACACGACAGAATTGGATACTTTCGGGAGATAAAACCAGTTTGATTCCATGGCAACGATCAATTTCAAGACCCATACATATGTAATTTCAGTCTGAGCTGAGCAAGACAACTGTCATCTGTGTCATCCTTACTAGGAGTGGCCCAGAGATTTCTGACCTTTGGAAGCATCTCTCTCAGAGTGAGGACACCATGATGCACTCCCTTGGACCGCCAGAGTGGCCCAGTGGAAACATCAGTGCCTGTCACCTCTGAGGTTCTGGGTTCAATCCCCAGTCCGAACCGTTCTTCATGTGACAGAGAGGCAGCTCTCTTTGACAGCACAGGTCTTCTCGAAGCACTCAGACTCTGGTTTCTGCCTGCTATACATTTAAATGCCCATAAACAGAGCCTATAATACCTAAACCCTATTTTCACATTTATTTTTGCTGTGTACATGTAAATAGCAAGTCTCTCCCAAATGCTATTCACAATGCACTCAAAGACAAGAAGCACTCTTGAATATTTGTCACCGAGTATTTTGAGTATGCGATAAGCACATTTTTACATGCATGATTGGTCGAAACAGAAGCTGTCAGACAGCGATAGGGTATGAAGTGGTCGCAGGGAGTCACGAACCTCTCATTTGGTACCTAGCATCATCAATTATCCTAAATGACTGAGTGGAGTGGCTTCATAAAAAAGTCCATTGTTGGCATCAATGTGTTTTTTAAGCTTTTTTAAAAATCATTCTGATAAGCTACATGGCTATAGAGGTGTAGCCACGTAAACTAATGTATGATGTACCACCTTCATCTGACCAGGAGGAAATCGAAGTACCTGAAAAAAACCTGCACAAAAAGCCACTCTACAACAAAAAGTGCAAGTCTGCTGGTTGGAGATCGAACCTGGAACCTCAGGGGTGACAGACGTTGATATTACCACTGCACCAATTTGATAGCCCATAGCTCAACCTCAAATTTAGATAACCTAGCAAAGTTTCTCGGTCACATTCATAATCCCTGCCGCTCCTCCAAGCTAAGAATAGACAACGTGGACAAGTATGATAAATTAACTTCATGAATCACAGACAGCTGAGACAGACCTCCCCCCCCAGAGTGAACATCATCCACAAATCCNCCCCCCCCCCCCCAGTGAAAATCATTCACAAATCCACTGAAGGATGTAAAGGACATCTGGTGGCAGGACAAGAAACTAATGATGAGAGGGCCACAGAGACCAATCTTTCTCAAGTTGGATAAGCTGACACACAGCGATACTGACGATGTAAGCTCAGTAAAAAAACAGTCACAGACAGAGTAAACAACAAACTCCTTACCTGTTCTGTTTGTGGCTGGAGTATTCTCTCGTTGGATGGCAGTGATGATTTAACAGGTGGTGGTTTCAAACTAAGCTGTCTTTCAAGTTCTAATCGCTCCTTGGCACCCTGCTTGATGATTCTCTCCAAATGAGTCTGATCATTGTAGATGTCATCATTCTGTAAAGGTACATTTAGGGAATTCTATGGGACTTGGTTCAGGAAATTTACCTACAGGGTCCGTGCCCTTGGGATTGGGAAAGAGAGCCTGCTGACGCGAGCTCAGGTAACGGATAATCAGGGGCGGCTCCAGGATTTGGGAAATGAGGGGGCGCCCTGTGCTAGATTGAAATCTGCACCCAATTCCAGAATTTCACGGTTGATTTTACAGATTTGTTGGCCAAAAGGGGAAGCGGGCACCCGGTGTGCCCCCCTCCGGATCCACGCCTGATAATGAAGTGTTCTAGGTTGTTTCCCTCATGGCAAGCTCTCACCAAGGGAATGGCTAAGCATATACTAGATCATGTAGATTGGGTCATTCTAGGGAAGAAGGCAACATGTAGGGCACTGACACCAAAAGCTCAAGGCCTCAATGACCTCTTTTGAGTGACCACAGTGCCAAGGTAGGCCTATGATGGCAGGCTGATAATATAGGCCTGATTCACCTACCTCAGGTTTTGACTGTTCTTGGTTATTAGCAAGACGATCATTGAGCTCCTGGATTTGTTCTTTGAGTTTCTCAATCTCTCTATCTTTGGCCAGCATGTTTTTGGCATGGATGGCGAGATCGCGGGCCCGTTGGCGAGCATAGAGCTTTTTGACAGCGTCGTTCTCCTGTTCTGGTGAGGACTTCTGTTGTAAAATGATTGCATAACAAAAATATTGAACCATATTTCAGGTAAGTTATGAAAGTTTGGCAGAAAACACACATCTGGCACCAACCTTATAGGCCTAGATTATAAACACATACGCCACGATTCTGGTGAATATTACAAAAAGACGATCACACAGAATGTGAACAGTGCGTAATTGCTCAGCTAAAAACGGGCTGCTAATCCACGACTCTTCCTACTCTTAGGCCTACCTTGGGTGGGCTTTTCGGTGGACTTTGAGCAGTTTTGGCTTTGTCATCAAGACGTTTTGCCATGGCAGTAAGTTCAGCATTCCGTTTCTTGAGCGCGTTAATCTTCTTGTCAGCAGACAGCTCTTCCGCATTCTTCTTTTTCTGAAATGTAACAGATGATTCAAATAAGACTGTGTTCTTTCTCCCTCTTACTAAGACCCCAAAGTCAGTGTACCGTACCAGTACTTACAAAAGCATCATTTTCTGTCTCCAATACTGATATACGTCCTTTGAGTGAGGTAACAAGGCCAGTGAGATCACCTATTTTCTTTTGGAGGGCTTTGTCCTTCTCGTCCGTCACAGCCTGCTGTTGACGAAGTTTGTTCTGAAAAATACGAAATTGCAAACTTCATCATTTGGAAGGGAAGGAGGTTCTGACATCATCTGACTGGATGTTGCAATGTAAAGGCCCAACAACTAGAACCCCAGATAGCCATAGCACGTTCATCATCATCATCATCTACGGTCTGATTTCTAGATGTATGCTAACAAGCATTTAAACAGAGAAACTGTACTCATTCAGACCTCTGAAGAAGTGGTCTACAATACAAGGTAAGTAAGTGACTTGCCCAAGAACAGATCAGAACATGGATTAGGTTCAGGTTGCAGAGGAGTAAAAATTGACCATTGAGAAATTACCTTTCCTTCATCAGTCCCATTGACCTGTTTGACAGTTTTTGCAAATCTGTCTGTGGAACTTCTTCGCCTTGAGTTAGTGGCCAAATATCTCCAGTACTTATCTGACTTATGTTCTGACCCCATAGTAGTGCATTTACTCACAAAGATAGCTAATTTTCACATGATTTTTGCCACTGAAAATCCTTCACTTATCAGAGGATCCGTTTTCATTGATTATTTGGCTCATAAGCCCNAACAGACTATGACAATTTGTTTTTAGAACAATTCCCCATCATCAGCAACAGATCATGCAAGGACATGAACAAGAAGGAGAGCAGGAGGGGTCAATATGGTAGTCAACAGGCAGGAGAGAGCTACCAACACCAAACTTTGGATCCAAGTACTACCGTCACCTATTTGGATGTCTTGTCTATGGCAGCCATGGCAACTGGATTGACCTGACAAAAACTGACAATGAATTTGCACTGAAGGACATCAACAGACCAAAAAAGTGATTTTTACATTGTTTCTTACTAAATGTTTTCAAATATTATGGTTCGTAGCACACCTGGCCAAGTCTGTGAACTCTCGCCAAGGAATACATCCCAAACAGTATCAAGATTCAATGTTTTTCTCTGCTCACTCGGCTTTAGCGATGGCTGAACCACAGGCAGAGCGAGGATCAGATAAAATGGTTTTTACAGGTTGAAGATAGGGTTGAATCTACAGCAACAACAGCGTGATTCTGAAAACACTGTATGCAGACTGTATCCTCTTGGTGTGATTATTGATTTATATAATTAAGGGTCCTTGACAGTTTGACAATGTTTGAGTAATCAGAATGAATGATTTTTCAATTAATGCTAACGACCTTCAGATATCAACAATCATTCTATCGGCCAATAACCAATCATACAAAGCACAAAAGTCAAACATACATATCCGCTGTGGGGAAAAATGAATTAGCATATGGGTGTGTGGAATGTGCAGTGGACCATGGCATGACAAGACACCTTGCAACCTCGACAGACTTCTGAAAGGGGCCGATGTTGAGAGCACCAAACTCAGGCATGAAAGATTTTAATACCACTAATGCAAATTAAGATGGCACCGTCCACAAAGCTTACATGTATGTTTCAGACAGGCCAAAAAAGGTAACACCCAAAAAGTCATCAGACACAATGGGAAGCAAACATGTTGTAGTTAGTATCTCTCCTCTGATCTATTAATGATCCACGGAACATGGCAAAGGGAGGTCCCACTCAGCCAAGGAACCTTCACCAGGGGTACATGTAATCCAACTGACCAGGGTCCAGGACGGGGCACCAGGGGTAATCCAACTGACCAGGGTCCAGGCCGGGGGTCCAGGGATCTATCTACAGCCTGTAGGATACCACATTTACCATGTTACATAAGATCCTCAGAGAGATATCAGAGTGGTAGATTGTGGTAAGTCCATGTTGGTCCCAAGAGTAGTCCTAACAGTCCCAAGTGTAGTCCCAACGGCACAAACACACCATCTCCAAAGAAAACAAAGTACCGGTATATGAGAACGTGAGAACTTTCAGAGTTGACTGGCGGTAAATATCCCATGAAATGAATGTTTGAGCAGAATGTAGTGAATCCCGATAGTGGATACACAGGTAATGGTCTGACAGTGCATTAATATGAGATATTCCAAACGGTAGGCCTTCCCAGATGTGCTGTAGTAAAAACAAGATCAACCTGTCCGACCCATGTGAGCCAACGCTTGTCTATAATATGCATGAATTATATTATTATACTATTGTTGCACCTGGCATCGGCCCATGATATAAAGCCTGATGATAATGCACACTATTGACGCAACTGATCAGAAAAAAAACTCGATAGAATTCAAATAAGTCCTGTTATTTACATCAGAGGAATGTGTGTGTGCTTTTCTACAGCTGATAGAGTGATTTCACACCTCACTTGAGGTACGACATGGTACTCGAGGTACTCCAAAAACACATGGTGCATAGTTTCATTGAATAAGCAATTGATCTACTACATGAAATATTCAATACTGTTCATTAGAACAACTATTGAGTACACATCAATACCAAAGGTGTTCCTTGTCGTCATGAGAGATTACTCGTGTAAGTTGGTTCTGTCTCCATCGATGACTCCTCTGCAGTTCGTAAAACTATCACCACTTGTTGTGTCACTGCACTTAACATGCTAAGCGGCGCAAGTGGCACTGGCATGGAAACCAGCAAAACAGAAGCCAGAAATTCACGCTGAGGAGCACCACCTATAATGTTGTCAGCAGTTTTCATTTATACTAGCATATTGACCCGCGGCGAACACATTTTGAGGGAGTGTGTTTGTCCTTGAATATCCTGTGGTAGAGGGTCTGTTGCTTTATATTGATGAGTTTGTTTGGAGAGGGCCAGTTTCATGGCGAGGAATCAAATCCATGAGCAGTGAGGAGTTTTCACTTTCACTTTATAAACAACAGCATCACATCTGGTTTATTACACCTCTTCAGCTCATAATGCCAAGGTGACCCAGATTCATGAGAGCTAGTAGGTATCTGTTTAATGCCAGCCACTCATCTCATTCCTAGCTAGGTCACTCCCGTTCTTGTAGATGGCAGCGCAGGTCACCACACATCTGATTTTCTCTCTTTTTCATGCAAATCATCACTTTTAAAACCAAAGTTCCGTAGTAAAACACACTCCTCCTATTGTACTGTACACATAGGCCACTCTTCGTAGGATTCAAGCCCTAACTAAGGAGGAGATAGGGCAGAGAGTCCGGTGTAACTGTGTACAGTCATTACATGGCAAGGTATAGCAGATAAACAGGTCAACTCAGGTTGATAACAAAATCCAACATGGCTACCGTCCATTATAGTATAGAAGGTAGTGCCACTGCATTGGTCTCCTGCTTCACAATGCATTCCCCTCTAAATTGTCAATTGCTTTCAAATCAGGAGCCAGCACAGCACAAAAATGACAGATTGAAAATCATACATGTAAGTGCTCAGCACGCCACTTGGAGAGTACTTTTGAAGTGACTTCTACGGGCCAGCAAGTGAGCTTGTGCACATGTGACAGTCAAAAAAAATTTGGGAATTGATGGTTTGCATTTTGATTTTTGCACAAAGCTGGGTCAACAAACGCATTTACTATGAATGGACGCGTTGCTGATCCACCGCAATGCACCCAAGTGGCTATCGAGTGTGCAGGGGAACTATCAGACATCATAGTGATATTCTCTCCTGTCAGTCAATGCACAAAACGAACTTTTAATCTCGCTTCATACGTAATAAAAAAGTCACCAGTACTAACTCATGATAACTGACAGGCTGTTAGTGTTAGCCGTTCGTGCAATATTGAACCGTAATCCACAAAAGATTGATTTGGTCTGCGACATTTTTCTGACTTGTGACTTTTTGTATGCACACATGTAAAATGAAGGAGTTTTTACTCCATTCATTTTAGATTAATTTTGTTGGTGGAGCACCAAGTTGATTGCAGGCTCGGCTTATTTTGTGTGCCTAGATTTTCCCTAACCCATCTCTTCAACCTTGACTGACAATGATATTTCGAGGACACAATGCAGAGAATGGTTCACTTTCAATGACATGCCCCAATGATTCTCCTGAAGTTCTAATAAGATGGCACTAGAGATACATGCCATGCACTTGGCTGAGTTGTCATCGTTCACTGGACAACATTTGTCCAACATTACACACGACAATTAAATTCAGGCCAGCATTTTCATGGATCAAACTTTCTTAATACTTCACATATTTGATTTGAATGTCATTGAGTGAATAGTATTGTCAAGTTTTACACATACAACTGTCATAGCATACTGTACATCACCATAGCCCAATCAGCATTATGTTATACCTGTACACATTTACAAGATATGCGGAAAAGAGGTTTTCGTACATGTATGTCCTGTCTTTGTCAGAACAAATTTTAAACTTACCTCCTTTACTTGCTACTGAGTGGTCTTTGACTTAACTTCTGACCAAAATAAATGGAGACACTCAAAATTCAGAGAGAAACAGGCCCCTAGAATGAATAACTAAGGATAAGATGGTAGATCTGTTACCAGTTACTTACCGATGATGGAGGTAACCTCTCGGCGGGACCAGGTGGGGAGGTCTGTGCCGTTGATGATGACAGCACAGGTCGCGGGGTGCAGTGCGCCGAGCGTAATGTGTTCAACTTCTCCCCGAGATCATGGCGCACACCTTCCAAAGATCTCACAATGTTTTCATTTTTGGCAATTTCAAGTCCTTTTGACTCTAATGATTTCTGAATACTCTTCAATTCGACCACATCCTTCAACACCTTCGTTCGCGTGTCTTTTGCCACTTGTCGCAATTCTATCCCATGCTTTTGTTTTAAACGTTTGATTTCATTATTTTTTTCATGTTCGAGTTCACATTTCCTGCGGTACTGATCCTCAATGTCCTGTTTGCCTTGGCGTAACATGCGGAGTTCTTGCTGAAGTTTTTGCACCATTTCACCATTTAGATTATTCCGGCGGTCTACAGTATTATTCCGTTTCTCATTTTCCAAGGCTAATTTCACAGCAGCCTCCTTGTCCTTCACAAACTTTGCCTGAATTTGTCTCAAATATTCCTGTTGTTGTTTAGACACCTGTTGCATCTCTTGATCCTTTTCCAAAGTCACCTGTTTAATCATTTCCACTTTTTTCTGTTCAAACTCCTCAGTCATCCCAGAATGAAGCTGTTGCAATGCCGTATTCTTTTCCTCCTCTGCCTCCTGTCTGAGATTTCTTATCTCCATCAACTTATCACGTTGCAACTGACGATTCCTCTGCCTTTCCGCCTCCAGTTCAGATTTCAATTCCGCGACATAACGTTCTAAATCAGACCGCTGAATGGGTTCACTACGTAAGCTTGTCGCCCCTGTCCCATTTCCATAGCTCGCAGATCGAGGACGGTCTCCGTAGAGGCTAGCTGTCCCCGATCTTGGCCTTTGTCGTCTTTGATATTCCATTTTTCAGGTGAGATTCAAGTTTCAGAAACACAGCTAAGAACTGTCATCAGTGAAAGATGCTATACAATTAGGAATGTTAATAAGCATATGGCAGCCAGTGGGAAACCAAGAAATACTTGCAATACTTTGCGATATGTCGCATCGTTTGTAAATCCATCAGAAAATAAAGTGATGTTGTATAAAATCCATGTACAATGTAAAACTGATATCAAAAATAAAAATTGATGTATCAAAAATATAAATTGGTATTATATATAAAATCTATTTTTGATAAAATGTGTCTCTTTTTGAAGGTCAGTGCTGCAAACCTCAGCAGAGATTTTGAATCTCATTACAAATGAAACGGCAGGTGGGCTAGAAAAATATCATCCAGTGATGGATCATCCTCCTTTCAGAGTCAAGTCATGGTTCATTTGTCCATGCCTGTCTTGAACTTCTTACACTTTTTTCCTGGAAAAACAAGAAAACATACAATTAAAATGCATGCTAGGATACAGATTTGGTAAATGAGTCAAGGCTTGCTCATCAAGACATGTTGAACTTGCACACAGGGACACCAAAATACATGCCAGCCATACAAATCAAATTCAAATATCAATTCAACCATTTGGCACATTGTCCACGGAATTATACTATACCTGGTTTTAAGGTCATTGAAAATGGAATTTTCTTCTCAATATCAGAATCTGCTTTGCATATAGTCCAACCAATAGACTTGAGGGCATGGGTAAACATTAAAATCATATGCTACATAAACGAATTGGATTACATCCACACTACCCTGCGAACTAATTCAAACAATTACATGTACTTGCATTGCCGATCAGAAACTGTAATTCCCAGCACAAAGACATAAAAGGAAAGTCAGTTGCAAAGGCCTCCATGATGTAGGCCTAGGCTAACTGAATTCATACCCATAGATAGGCCTACTCATGGTACAAAAGAAGACAGAGGGAATTAATACCATAACTAGGAGTCAACCCCTGCAATTGAAACAATGGAATGAACTTTTTAGAGCCTAATACTAGTTTTCCAAGAACAGTCATCCTCTCTTTAGCGTGTCCAGTTTAGGCCTATTAATATTTAGTATTCAGTTTGATTTTTTTATTTGGCCCCTGCGCGCCCACAAAATTGCGCCGACAAGCTCGATTGACCGTGCTCCTCAGCATCCTTGGAAGTTCAGGCGCGAGTGTGAACACCTCTCCTTCACGAGTGTGAACAGCTCTCCTCGAGCCTTTGAGGAGCTCAACTGATTGACATTGAGCTCCTGCAGATTTCAAACGTGAAACACTGAAAAACTTTAGCAATTCAAGGGCGAAACATTGATATTATGCAGGAGTCAAGACATCCATGAATGTTCCAATTCCATGCAGATGATCAAGCGATTCTAGGCGAACATGGCGAAAGGAGTGCCAACATTTGTAGATAGATGCCCATCCACTACTGACCGGATCCAATCATCATCAAGACATGTTGAACTACATGAACTATATCACGATATAGGGCCCAGTAATGATAGTAGGCATGCCGGTGTAACGGTACAGAGTGTCCCCCTGTAAAAAAGTGTCCACTTCTATTGTTGAATGACGGAATAAAGCGGCATGACTATAGAAAACCAATCCCCAGATAGGCCTATAGAATGTAACAATAGGATCTTTTGTTCCTGGGACAGTTTTTCCTGGGGACATTCTTTCCCTTTACACCGGTCTTAGGCCTACATAGCGCATAGGCCTAGGCCTCCTACTATCCACACATGCATAATGCATTGCATGCATGCAATGGATTGAAGTGGTCAGATTTGCCATGCGCGCGTCGTGCGTGCATTTTTCTACGGTGAACACACGCATCGCCTCTTATTCACCGAAAGTACTAGTTACAGCTCAGAATCAACCAAAATTACCTATATATTCCGCATAATAATTCGATTAATTGGAAACAGCCATCGATGGTGCAATAATTGCAAATATCACAGACTTTTAGAAAAGTTTTGGAAGAACATGAAGAATTTACAAGTTGTTGCACCTGCCGCCATGTTTACGAAAAGTCACGTGACGGTTGCCTGCAAATGGGGAATCCCGAAGTTTTCAGGAGGCGTGGTCATGGTGGTTGGTACGAAAAGCGGGACTTTTGAATGGGCGGAGGGCCTTACATAGGTTCGTTTTTTGGGCGAGCGCCGCGGCAAAGACAGGAACCAGTCTAAAGGCCCAAAGATGAACTGTTATCCGATAGACTTCTTGAGCGATATGTTGGACCACAGGCAGCTGGATTGCAATAGGGCACGAAAGCCCCTCAAATTGGAGTTTAATACTGACAACGTATTTCTGTGGTATATGTTGGCAGTGAACCCCTCTCCGGACCCGACTGAACGGCCTGTGCTTGGACCCACATACTGTGATGGGATGATCAGATAAAAGGACCCTTGGGGTCGTATTCATAAAGCGGTTCTATCGTTAGAACCATCTTAGGCCGGTTCCAAGTGTGCTTCACCACTACACTTGGAACCGGCCTAAGACAGTTTTGACGATAGAACCGCTTTTTGAATACGACCCTTGGTGACTGAGACTAGGCATAGGGAGTTTTAAATAGGAGAAACAAAAAATGAAAGAATGGATATCTCTACATTTAATTTAATAATGATGAATTAAATACAAAATATGTTGATCTTGCATGGCAACTGATCACAATCAGAGAAGTTCGAATTTTTCTGAGAGCAGCATCAAAATTACAATGAAAAGGATGATTAACATGCTTAACCCTTTCACTTTCTCACCCAGTCATTAGGTCTACTTGTAATGAGCCTCCACATCAAGTTTATGTATTGACAATAACTCAAGACAGCCACCATCTCCTCTATGGGTTTTGTCCATGTAGTCACAGAATCATAAGGAGGAACAGTTCTGTCAGTTATTCAGTCACTGATCAATGCACAGCAATGATGCACAAACATAGATAAACTGAAAAGCAACTTCACTTTAAGTTTTGAGTATTTCACTGTAACTAACAACCAATCTCCATGTCGAAAGCAATTTGCATCAAAGCCGCCAAGCAGAGGTTCCATTGAATCCTTCACATTGCTGCCCTGTAAACTTTGAAACACCTTATCATCTTCTGCCACACAGCTCAGTGGATTCTGACTACTGGTACTCATTTTGACTTCACCTTGCTTGTGTTGTTGACTAGAGATCTGAGCATAGACTGAACCATCACGAAATTCTGAAAGAACAAATCATAAGGTCTAAGTAGGCCTAATTGGATTGCAATTTATCATGGGAAAAGGGAGAGAAAATCAAATCCTGTGACAATTCATTGCACAGAATCATCGAGATCTGGTCAGCAATGTCTGTTGAGATTTGGACAACCGTTTTTTAGCAAACTGGGCCAAATTTCAAAATCTTTTCAGTATGACCTCCATTCTATGGTCTTTTCACAGGTCAACACAATACATTTACAAACATACATGGACATAAATTAGCACAGAGTAACATGCCCTGTGGTCATCTTTCATGTTAAGATTAAAAGGGATTATCTTGCAATGCAATTATGTGATAAGATTGCATCGGTGCGCTGGTCGGACTCGAGACCAAGAGGTCATGGGTTTGATTCCCAGCCAAGTCACCACTTGGAATTCTCAACTGGTCTGAAAGGATCAAGTTGTGTGCAGAACGGACTGCTGCTTCTTCAGTCTCCAGGAAGGTTTCGGGAGAGACTGGGGCGAGAATGTGAGACTGAATTACAGAAGAAAGCGCCGTATGAAAGCTTTTTTTGATAATTCAGAAGTACGANTTTTGTGCTCACATCACAGTGATAACATACCCAACACCTGGTCAGAACATCCTTACAGAAATAACGAACGAGGGATTTCACAACAATGATAGCACAAAAGCAGTGCCCACACTCAGCACATCATTAAACACCTTTTTGCTGATCCAGTTGCTTTTATGGTCTAGTAGTACCTTATGACAACTTACTTGCACAAGCAAGTAAATGGCAGAGAGGTAGGCGGCGATCACCAGGCCGAGGAATAAGTCGAATACTGCAGGCTTCACACTGTAGGCGGACATCTTGTAAGTATCACCGTCATAAAATACAAACTCTGGATCTCTGGAAGATGAAATGAGGGGTCACATCAGAGCAATAGAATGAAAAGCATATCTACAGACTATGAACTCTGACTGCACGGTAACAATATTGATTATTGATATCATCACTTTACTACGAATAGGCATGATCTCTGGCTTCAAATTCACACCAAGTACAGGTAGTATCAATTCCGATCTGAAAAGACAGTCAGGGCACTGAATCAACTTCTACTCATCGGTATATTATACCTTTTGTCGGCAGAAACAATGTGTTTCTTCACATCCTTCAGATACCTCTCCATGGTCTGTTGGAGTGTGACCACTTGATTGTGTTCTGTACTGAGGAGCTGAGCTGCCCTTGATTGTGACGTCAACTGATCCAGCCAGGAACTGATCACTTCCTCCTCGACATTCTGAAGAAAAATTCGAGTGTGAATCTTCTAATGACTGGTGAGACTTTCTGTGATCAGCGCGGAAGTACAGAAGGATAGACAGATCAGGTGTGGAGTGGCGATGACTTAAGAGATCCATGAGCTGCCATCTTCACAACTGCCTGATGATCTCCATGGACTCCTCGGAGGGGACAGGATACTGAATACTGAAGACTTACCAAGCCATCATTGAATATTTCTATTAGACCTTGATTGGACACACCATAGATATGACGAGCGAGAGCCTCAGCTAATATGCGGATATTCCGTGCAAGAACTTTGGTATCGATACTACTTCTGAAAGAGATAACAGATAGATCAGAAACTGTACTAAACAGGAGATAAAGACCTCTGACTATTCATCATTATCATCCTTGTTTTCACAAAGTCTGCTTCTATCAACAATGTTGTTTTTGTCCACATAGTACTCCTTAACAAATCTTCATTTTTAGGAAATATTCTATCACCACTTCACTGACCTGATATCTGTAATGGAGAACCTAGAGAGATTTTTGTGACTCTCTAACCGAGACAAGGTGTAACTAGGAAGCCTCCTGAAGCTAAATCTTTCATGTTCCCAAGCCAACATGTCTTGGGCAAGGTTAATCTTCTTGTGGATCATCTTAAATGTAACTTCTGGATAAAATGCAGCAATCACTTCTTCAAGACTCTGAAACAGTGGATGTGCAGAAAGTTAAAGCTACCAGAACCTGAACGAGGTACAGGTAATGATGCAGGGGCAACTTCACTGAGGACAAGGAAAATGGGCAGAAAAACAAACCAGTAGCCTACATGTACGGCATTGTGACTATGAGTCTAGTCGGCCAAGTGTTCAAGACAAACCAAAGTCAGCTGATTTTTGGTACTAACCTTTAAGAACACAGCACCAGCAGAGCCCTCTTTGGGTGGTTTTGATACATGAAGATTTAACTTGTCTGAAGTCCCCAGGGTATCAAGACATAACACAAAAGACACTTCAGACAGCAAACTGGACTCTGAAACATAACATAACAACAATGGTGAACTCTGGAGTTGCTCCTCAGCACGAGTTACATGTAGGGGGAACTGCAATGGGAATTTATCCCCGATATGGAAAATCAAAAACGCCATTACCAGAACTGCATATTAAGTCAGAACTTGACCAATACTGCAATAAAAGAATGTTATGTATATGTACCCATTGCATCCAAGTTGTCTTCTATCCACCTCTTTGTGCCTTGGTAGTTGAATTTACCAGCTCCAGCCAGCAGGAACAGGAAATTGAATCTATTGATCAATGTTAATGGTTCATAACAGTCTCATGTTTCAAATCCCTATGTCCCTATGTCTCTTTACTATCAAGACCAGCAGAGCACAGAGCTCGTACACACACACACAATTTATTTCATCACTAAAAATGAAAGGATACTTGGCATGAGTTCTTGCATTGGTGTAAAGTTTCGAAAACAATCGGGCCAACTCCAGAAGGACCACAACACCGCTACCATTGGAATCTGCACCAGTTGCCATGGCCTGCAAAAGCAAACATTATTTCAGAAATCAAGAACCTTTACTAACGTTAAAATGGCAATGGATCAGGACTTTCAAGACCCTCTCACTACTGCAGTGCTCTCTTGACAGAATGAACTTACTGGTGCAATGCCGTAGGAATCATAATGTGCAACAAGTGCTATTGTAGGAAGCTGCTCTTCTATGCCAAACCCTGACAACTTTCCTTGGATGTTAGCAACCTTGAAATCTGACTTCACTTTCGCCTGGGGACCATTTACGACCATCTGGAAACCATTTGCTGTGGCAGTGCTGAACAATGCTGAAAAGTACATGTAGAGACTACTTTTAGAGTTGACTTCACTGATATTGTAGAAATGATGATTGTATGGTGATGATATTTCAGACAATGTCAATCATTAAAACGGCTTCACACCGGAGCATCATAGACAGGCATCCAGGCAAACTTCCTCCTCTGTTTCCAGAGTGACACTGAAGTGGTTTATTTACCTTCAGTAGCAGAGCCAGCCTGGTCGCTGTTCACACTGGTTTTGATATCATCATAAATCTGAACCAGGTCGTCCGTCTCCTCCGTGAAGAAGACTGGCATGTTGATGTCCTCCTGCATCATACCAGTCTCAAGCTCCATGAATTGCTGAAAGAGATTCAGAGGAGATTTTGCCTTAATCTAGGTTTCCCAGTCAAACTTCGTTTTTAAGTGTAGTACCCCAATCGAAGACGACACTACACTTTTGATGGAGGGATTCCAAAATAGGCTAAGTTAATGTTCAGCTTTAATGTCTAAATCAACACACTAGTCTACCTCTTTCTCTTCATTGTTCAGATGTTCTCTCGGTGGTAACATTACAACAAGAGCCCCAGCACCTTGAGTTAACAATCCTCTGAACTTCTCTATCGTCAGCTCCTTTAATTTGGTGAGCACACAACGTCGTGTTAACATGGCAGCGTCTAGAGGGCGCACATCTAAGTTCACAATGGCGTTACGGCAACCTAAAGAGAAGAAAACTTCAAAGGCTCAAAAGTGAAACCATTGGCGATCGCATAAGAACAGTATAACTGTGTGTTTGAGTGTCAGGCCTTGGCCTTACGGCCACAAATTGCATTGACTAGCTTTGGTGTGTGGTAGGCATAGCAGGCCCTACACAAGCTAGGCCTTTGCCGGGGATGGATGCACTACGCCGGGCGGGAATTATTTCTTTCTTCTTTGCAAATAAAAAAACGATCAAAAAAACATAAAATTCAGAGTGAGAGTGAGACTTCCTGGCAATCCTGGCCCATGGGTGTCCTTTTCCTGAAATACAAGACATAATCATGTGCTTACTGGCACAGCCTAAAAGCCTACATTTTCAACTAATTTGCCAAAAGGGGGGGGGGGCTTACCATACTGCGTGCCCTGTAGATCGAAGTGTTGCATTCTGTACACGGTGAATTCTTGTGCAGCGCCAACCGGGCTGACTGGGGAGATAATGATGAAAATTGGTACGAAGAAAAGGAAGGAGAGCGGAAAGCTACTCCGAAACATCTCCACCACTTCCCCAGCCTCATCTAACCACAACATTTTGCTCTGATTCTAGAGTTTTTCGCCCCAAATCGTGTATTTTTTTGCGATGATATTCAAGAAAGCATGCAAGTTTCGACGAAGTAGCACAGCCTCGTTTTCAAACTGCGTCCTAGACTGGTTTCACGCCCTCGTAATGCCGCGCTTCCTGTAGCGGGGCGTTACAAGGGCAGAAGGACCAGTCGGAGCGTCGGAGCGCCACAGGTGTGTAGGCGGTAAAAATTGGAACCAATCTACACCACCGGTGTAACAGTTAAGAATATTCCCCTGTAAAAAATGTCCCCTTCTATTGTTCCATGACGGATTAAGTTGCATAGCCAGAGATTAGAATGAGCAGCAGGATCTTTTGTTCCTAGGACAGTTATTCCTGTGGACATTGCTTTCTCCTTTTTCCGTGGTGGTATCCTGTGGTATGTTCGTGTGAATAGTGGGGGTGGGGGTCCGTAGCTTTTCCATGGTAGGCCTACAAATCTTTTCTGTACAGATCTTTGAAATTTACAGTGATTTTTTTTCTTAGACTTTCATTGTACATGTTGTAAAGTTGCTTTTCCACGAGGCGTTTGCGGGCGCGGAATAGGAGGCGGGCGCGGGTGGAAAAAATCCCGGATCCAACGTATTTCCCTTTAGAGCTATTTCAGACGCACCCGCTCCCGCCACCGAATCCGCGTCCGCAAACGTCTCGTTTCGACGGGCCTTCCCATGTCCCGGACTCGCCTCGTCTCGGTCGTGGGCGCCAGGAGACTGCCCGTGGATTGTCCACTTGGGGTAAGAAAGCAAGAAGACCACGTGGTTTCGTATGAAGTTGCATCTTTATTGAACAAAATGAACCGTTTGGTGACCAGTACATGTTGGTGGATGACTACAAAATGGGAAGATTGATAGTCGAGCCACATGACTCAAGTAAAAGTCATTGAAACAGCATTGTTCATTCTGTGAGTTCCTTTCTTTCGTACGTACGTACGTACGTACGTACGTACGTTGAAATCACTGTGGGCTAAACGGACCGCGATTGGCCATTATAGGGAGTTTTCGCAAAGCCCCCGAAACGCCAACGCGAACGCCAAACCCATTGTTCGATGCCACGAAGAGAGCACCGAACAAAAGGATAGAAGTCCGCGTTGGCGTTTCGGAGGTTTTGCGAAAACTAGTGATTTCGCGCATGAAAAGGAAAGCATACAGGTGAGCGTGGCAAATCTATAAACACAAGGAAGGGAGACGGAATAAAGTGACTCGAGGACAATCGAATTTTATGAAAAAGGGCGCGACACACCCTGCTGCATGAGCTAAAGTTGACTTCTGCACCGAGACTCCGAACCTCGGTAATCGTGATAGGGTGTAGGCCTACAATTAGTGAGTCTTCGCAAATAAATCTGACGACCACGAAGTACGAAATACGAATTTGGAGGCTTCATTTCCATGCCAATGTATTTCAGGAGAGGGTTGGTACCACAAATAGGGAGGTTTCGCAAGCGCCCGGTTAGGCCCTACGACGACGTTTATCTATTGTGTGGGTATACCCAAACAATAGATAAACTTCGTCGTAGGGCCTAACCGGGCGCTTGCGAAACCTCCCTATAATCGCCTACAACGGCGTCTTTTAGCGTATGACGTTAGACCGATAGAGTTACCGTGTATATTTATAAACTATCTTTCGTTTCCACTTCGTATCTATACGAAATGGAAAATTTAAAAATTCAAGATAGCTGTACCTTAACTTTCTCCGTCTTACATGATACGCTAAAAGACGCACTGGCAGCAGGGGCATTTGTGGTAGCAACCATCTCCAGAAATACATAGGTCCTGGAAAATGAAGTTGAATTTCGTTTTTCGTACTTCGTGTTTCGTAAAATTTGCGAAACCTAATAGTGAGTTTAAGAAACCTTACGTTAACGTTAACGCTAACGCTAATTACGTCAAAATGACGTCACTCCCCGAAGAAATACAACAGATTCATTCGATGTGACGTCAAAATGATGTCAATAACGTTAGCGTTAACGTATGGTTTCTTAACCTCACTATTACTTAATCCCTTAACCTCCAGGAAGCGAAGGTGCGAGGTAAGTGTGGCGGAGCGTCTCATATGACTGTGTTCGGAGACCCCTAGACTTCATCCGATGAATGAGTGTAAATCAATAATTTGATGTAATAGTACACGAAAAGCCATTGATGAATAATTCCGACGCCTATATTCTACGTTACTTTGGACGTAATCTTCAGCAGCAATTAGAGGCTTCCACAAAATAGAAAAGAAACACTGCTATACGATTCTACCGAAGGTAGCCCATTGATATGAGGTAATATACTGATACATACAAGGAAAGCACCGTGTATCCAACCCCAAGCCCCCAAGCCAGCTACTGAGCTCTGCTGAGGCGGATCGATTGTGTCATACAAGCCCCTTCAAATGAAACAAACATCGGTAAACGCTACGGTTATTTGATATTTTAATGAATCCGTCCAATAGTTGCCTATTTTCTTTTGTGACCGAGCTGGTGATGTCAAACTGGGAACCTTCAGCAAATAACCCTGGTTGGCGAAAAGACGCCCATCCTCCCATAGCAGGGCTTTGGTCCCGCTTCTCTTCATACACTGGCGTGTGAGCGGATGAAGAGGAGCAACGTACAACCCCTGCTGTGGGAGAACGGGAGACATCAAGATACTTCCGGTGAGTCAAAATGGTGGAAGGCAAAGAATCGCTCAGAGATATGTCTCCGTCCACGGATTCATCATCAGCTTCTTCAACCTGCTAGGGCCCATGGAAGAGCCGTTTTTGGCCCTCTTTCGGGCCTATGCGTGAAAATACGTGAAACCAGGGGAAATCTAATACAAAGCTCCTCCATACTTCGCAACATCATACACGCGGTTCCTTTTTTTCCTTCCCAACGGCCATACATAGGCCTACTTCGCCAGTACATACGGTCCATGTAAATACAGTCATGGAAAAAGCCAGAAATACCTCGAATATTCCGACATTATTTACATCAACATCAGGGCAAGGTCAAACAAGGAATTTTTACAACAAATCGCCATTGATTCACAACCATTAAGGAAGAGCCAGAGCCAGCAGTCTCGAGCATACCACGGCGGTGACGATCACCAGCCGAATCAGAATGTTCTAAATCCACAAAAGTATACGCGAGACTACTGTGGTGCAGACCTACGCCCTCTTTATTCCACAGTATGCTAGGTGCGATTGGAAGTAGGCCTACCCTCGGAATAAAGTGTCTGTGGAGCATGGGATCCAAAGTGTGTAATCTACGGTCCTCATTTGGTCTCTGTTGCAGGTAATTCGTACCAAAATACATGAACAAACCATACAGTGGGACACTTTTCTGTGGGAAGATTTTTCCTTCATCACCGACAGCCGGTCAAAGAAACTACCGTTGATATTTGTGGGGCAGAATCCACTGTGGACGGACAACACGTACGGTCTCATTAGTGTTGATGGTATTCCTTCGAGATGACCCTTCCGCCCGGGGCACTCGGGATCGGGTTACCAAATGAATCTACGCAGGTTCTTTTCTATATCGCGGGAAAACGTAGTGTCACTTGAACTTTCCACAGGAGCCCATCATATACTGATGGTCTTCCATATGACGATTAATCCTTCATGATGAGGGAAGCAAAAATAAATCTCCTTTGGTTGAATACAACATTGACCGCTTCCAGTCCTAAAATCTTAAATCCGTTCGATATGTCTTTCAAATAAGCAACTCCCGGTCTATAATTTCGAACAACCCGGGCAACACCCTACAGATTATGTCAATTAGTGTAGCAAAATAAAGATGTTTTGGTAAGAAGCATTGCGTTACACCCAAAATGTATGAAAGGCTTCTTACATTTTCGCTATAAAAGCAAATTTTGTACACAGAGATCCTTCGAATATACCAGCACAGAAATATCAGTCAGATTGCACAATCAACGTCACCGGAAGTGACGACATCAATCCTGCCACTCGGAGTGACGGAAGAACGTAAGCAGTGATGGATTACACCCTTGTTGGTGCATGTGAGCACCGCGAGCATAAAACAGCATGAATAGAATTGCATCTTGAAGCGTCTTCTAGGTCTTGTTTGCCGTCAGTCAGCCCATGTAATCGGATTTCTTGCTCTCGGTGGCGGTGCACTTTTGCAGCGACGCATCGGAAACGTATTGTACCTACAGTCCAAAGGAGGATACCCGGGCTTCTTGTTCAGGTTTAATTTCTCTACTGTCAGATTTTCAGACACCCAATCAGGATGTATGATAAAATCCCTGCGAGTTTTTCGATAATTGTTGAAAAACCCTCCGTGGTATTCATAACTTTTGTCGTCTGCTTTGCTGCTGCCGCCCCCAAAGTTCATCTTGGTCGGTGTGGTGTGTTCACTGGCACTCTTAAACCATGGCAGTTTCTTTTTGGAACTTGACATTCTCTGGCCTGTTATTGGGTAGCGTATGACGGTTGCGGTGAGTGGACGCTTTTTTGGTCTGAAAAGAAAACAAAATGATCAAGATATCATAAGATCAGCGATAGGTAGCGTTTCTTTGGGCATGTTATCAGAAATATATCCCAGCGGAAAATCTCTGATATTTCGTATCAGATAGATTTTCGCCGCACTGTCAGCCAACATGGTCGATGTCGTTCTCAACACTGATTTCGTCCATTAGTCCATTAGCAATCCGTCAATAAGTGAAGTCTGATTCTACACGTGTATACACTAGGTCTTTATGTTAACGCCTGAAGCCAGGATGAAATGGCTGACTCACATAAAGGTGTTGGACCCTGCCAGCAGCCAGGAGACAAAATCAATGCAGCTTGTTACAGATCGAGGTCCATAATACCCATTAAGACTAGATCTATGGGGCTCAGAAAATTCTATCGACTTTGAAAGATGACGATGACGGTATACGTATTATCACCTCGGCAACCGTGAATTCCCTGGTGTCCTGACTAATTCATTCCTACCACAAGTACACGTACACTATCGGATGGTTCAAACAAGGCAGCTTTCATTTTGCTGACTGTTTTACTACTGATCCACACTAGTGCAAAAGTCACCTCAAGAAAGGGTTTGCTGGATTGGATGTACGAGGGTGCAAAATCGATGAAAGCCATTATACAGAACATGCGAGGATATGAAAATGGTCCTTGATTATTGACGTATCCGAGCGCTGGGTTTGCGACAAGAGGTCAGCCGGTGCAGTCAGCTGTTGTTGACCAATGTGGGTCCAACTGTGGGCCCCTTTCTAATTACCTAGTGCTTCCCTCCCTCCCATCCTGAGAATTTTCAGCTGTTCTTACTGCTCGCTCCCTCCGTCACTGCTTTCTGCGCGGTGACGAAGGGTGCGAGCACTGAGAACCTCTGATATTCTCACGATGCTCCGTCCCGTCAAATGGGCCGACAGTACTCGCTCGCTTATTTATTTTTGCTCACACTCAGAAAAGGAAACGGAATCTCAATGAAAACATTTCGCCCGATAGATATTCAAATGACTCGAGTTTAACACGTGACAATCTGCCTCAGATCGCCGACATTTTCTTCAAGTGGCTCACAGTTCCGAAGCTGCCATGACATTGATGGCCATTATGACTGATGAGAGAAGCAAGATTAATCATGTTTGATGCTTCGCTATAAACAGTATTGATTCTTCATTTCGTCCTTGCCTGCATCGACCTCATTTACCATGCTGTAGCCCATCAAGGGAGTCATTTCTCTTTCAATAAAGAGGGTTGTGGCAGCTCCACAGAGTAAAGAAAGATTCTGATTGACGAAGGATGGCAAATCATCCGGGGAAGAACCATTCGTTGGGGAGGTTGCACCATTGCAACTAACGGCGTCCTCTAAAAACGGCCATCGTTCAATTCACTGGAGCTGCTCGGTCCACGTCATGACGTCAGCGAGAGTTTTGTCGCCCTACATGTAGTTGGCTCGCTTGGCAACTCACCCAATGAAAACCATGGACAATCGTTTGTGATTGATCTTTGCCCATTAGGGAGATTTAGAAATCAAACGATAAACGTAAACTTTACGACAACGTTATTTTTCATACTACACAACCAGATTTTATATCAGTACAAAAATAACGTTGTCGTTACCAATTACGTTTATCGTTTGATTTCTAAACCTCCCTATTGAGAGTCAACTCACACGAGAAAACTCTCACGTGGAGGAGCATTCTCGGGAGGAAAGCATGCAAATCTCAAATAACGAACAACACTTTACAACAACATGGTCACGCCAACAACTGCAAACAACATGAAGAATTTGTGGACCAAGGATGTCAACACCAAAGAGCTTTCCTTATCGCGGGTACATTGTAATCAAGGGGGAAATGAAGATGTAAGCTGTCGTTGCAACCGGACGACCAAGCAATGAAGCTGTCATTTTTCATGTGTAACAGCAGCCAACGAAACGAAATGAAATGAAACGCAACGGTATAACAATCTTTCGATGATGACCATCCCTACCTTACTTGATAGCACTTCTACCTAACCTAGAATACAAAACCACGAGAAATGGTCAAACGTTGTGAATACCATGTACGGGGATAACAACAGTAGGCCCACAAACATAATCATTAGAGGAGTCTACAGACCATTTCAGGAGTCTTTTTTGAACGGCATGATTGTCAGACAAGATCTTCACCTTGACCCATCAGAGTACACCCAGCACCGAATACGCTTGGACAACCACACAGTCATTGACCACTGAAGGCGAATTTCTCTTGCATAATCGTGTGGTTTAATGTCATGGTGGGCTTTGCCATATAAAGGTATTATGTGAGGTTAAAAGCATGCAGTGTTCGTAATAGGTAATGAAGTAATTTGACTGGTAATCGTTGCTACGTAATATCCAGCGAGTCAACGAATCGAGTGAGTTCATGTCGGCCAACATGCAATAGTCTACAAGTACAATGACACAGAAGCAAAAAAGCAATCTGAAAAATGTACAAACGAGCATATGCTATCAACGCCATCCAAGAGAATGGCAGATCGCTCCTAAATTACAATATTCCGCAGCATACAATCATATCTCCTGCTCACAACACCTGCTCAGCGATGTTTTTTCTTACTACACCAAGTGTCCATCACATTCGTCTGTTAATTTTTACACCGTGCTCTGAAAATATTGCTCGTCTATCAAGTCATCTTCCGCATACCAGGTGTGTTTCCTCAGGTGCAGTGGCCAGCATATCATCAAACTCTGATATGATGAGCAACAGGCGCTGCTGACTTGCATCAAGTCTTTCCAATGCAATCTTTGAGAAAGATGTGCAGGCCTACCTGAGTCTTCTTTGATTGTGTTGAGACGTGACAAAATGCTCGGACCCTACACTGCGGGGTCACAATCAACCATGTCGAATCACCAATGTTTCCTCAATACCAGCCTGAATGAGTGCATTCTGCTTTCATTTTCCGGGTGGTGAGGTACAGGTGCAACTGAGAGTCGTATGGAAACAATATGGAAACTACCTGATGAAAAAGTAACGTTTCCAACTGCTCAAGGAGTCCAGAGCATTTGTAACAAGGAACACACGAAGCAACCCATTGATGCCAATTAGAACATGTTGAAGAACATAGAGCTCAGTTTTTGTAATCATGGTAATTGCCTCCTCATCCGACGCTAGGTTGCCCATCTCACTCTGATCTGAATGTAAGGAAGCGAAGACGAGGAAGAAAACGGGAGATAATGACGTTCTATTTTCGGACTGATCATACCACAAAGAGCAAACTCTCAAACGCAGAATGGTTGACAGATCCTTCTTGCTATACAGAGAAGTTGAAGTGAAATCTGGTCGTAGAACATGTACACGTGACTAGAAAAACGTACGAGGAATGACTCAGATACACATCGTGACAGATTAAACGGCACTGCACGGATTTACCGTGTGTTGCTTTGTGAATTATCCTTAAAGGTATCTCAGTAAAAAGGGCTCCATCTGGTGACTCATTGGAATATTGTCTTCTGTTCTTACCCGCAGGCAGTGATAAATGTATGAACGTAGAGAGTGCATGGGTATCGCCAAGTGAGTAACACATTACTTATCTGATCTCCTTTTCTCCTTATAGGATTAGCAATATGACACAAATGCGCAGAAGAAGCAAGTCGAGACGATATTGCACCAATGGGATAATTCGTTGACATCCAGACCCTAAATGGCTTCTACCAACATTTTGTTGTTGACCACAAGATATCGCATCGCACAACCAAAAGAATGGTCATCAAACCAGCATTGCTGACTGAAGGAATGCTGTGACATGCACATCTCCGATACCATTGCTGAAGAATTGCCGCTTGATCCCCCCATGCACATTCACAACTGCATCAGGCAGACGGCAATTGGTTTGTTGTATTCTGGACACACCATTGCTTGCGTCGTGTTGCTGAGCTACCATTTGTACAGTCCTTCATGTACTCGTTATCACCACATATTAAAACACATACGGTCATATATTAGATAATGCTGTTGACAGTTGAAATGTGATTATGGTATGGCCCAGGGGCGACGAATGATGTAGGATTTGATCCACTCGGTGGCCACAGACACATTCTGAAGTAATCAAGGATTCAAAGTAGTATGCGGTGATGGAGCGAGCGAGCAAAGAACACTCCTGATGACCTCGAGATCCAGATTATGCGATGAACAAGAGGTAGACGCTCTATGCAGCTGATGGACAAGTCAGTTGTAGATTTACAATGGTGGTCATTTTCATCACTGAAGGTTTGGAAATACCCCTCCCTGTCAAACCCCAATGTGGACAAAGACTAACGATACGATAGCTTCATCAGCAACAACATTGTTATTAGCTGTGTACATTTTGGGCAGGACCGAGTAGCAAGGATTCGTCAACACAGACAGCAGCTTTGCCAACTGCTGAAAAGCAAGACTGGTTCGCGTTAAGTGTGAATCATCCAGTCATTTGCAGATCTTCGGACCAAGGAACTTTGGCAAATGGGGTAATTGCAAAGAACACCGAGTTTCATTGTCCATTTCACTGTAATATCTGCACTGAAAATCGGTGTTCTGCACTAAGTAATTCTCGTACATCTGCAGAGGGCACAGGAAATGGACGCCGTACTGATGTATGATCTGATACTTTGGGCTATTAACAAATTCAACATTACTTTCAATGGTAAATACACGGACAATATCAATATCACCTTAGTCACTGTCCACACAAACCAATGTTTCGTCGTCAACGACATTGTACATACGTCCGCCACAGAACTGTTGGCATCACATTGCTCTCCTGAGGCAGTGTTCATACACGATTACATCCATGTAACTCGTCACACGATGTATATCGTGTCGAACCCTAGGGGACAGAGTAGACTGCATCGATATCGATGGTACAGTCACCGACCATTGTGCGAAACCACAGAGCATGAATGCATGAATTCATGTATCAGCCATTAGAATTTTCATTGTGTGGTACATCACACCTTATCATGCGACATGACACATTCCCTTGTTCTGCTCAAAAGTCTTTTGTATGAGCCAAATAATGCACTTAACCAACGCAACATACTGCAATGGCCAACACCTGAGATTTTAAGGGCGTATTTCTTTCATCTGTTACATTTGCGATTGCCACAGGGAAAATTTTACCCGAAACTTCGTCGACCGGTGAAACCATTGTGGATTCATGCTGCACGTTCCAGGCAGGAAGATAAGAGCAGCTTCGCTTTCATGGACCGTTTCCAAAACTCTAATCTAGACGACTTCCTATACCCAACGCTTACCTACACAACCACCGTACCGAATATTCTAGATAAAATGTCATGGGATATACTTAACCCTTTATATTCTAACAGATCTGGCTTTTGACAGCCTGTTTGCTAAACCAACTGGGCGATCCCACATTTAAAGTCCCCCGGAGGGACACAAAGTAGTATCCCTGTCCCTAGGAATCACCCGGAAAATTTCATCTTGAGACGTCACAACAGGTTGTCGTTGGCTCAGACTTGTTAATGAGTAAATTAGCCGATGCTGCAGTCAGGCAGGATGACCTGGTCTGTTTTCGGATGCTGTCGTCTCACCAACGCCCAACACGGCCCGAGAACTGCCCGGGTACGTTTGGCACAGTCTGTTTTTGGACGCTGTCGCCGCCGTCACCAACGCCCAACACGGCCTCAAACCATCTGCACATACGAGCGACTTCTACTCGTAAGGTATCGATTTGCCGTTAAAGATGATGAATGCCAAGATTATGCATGTCTACAAACCACCATACCTTAAACACATGGCAGTCTTGCAAGCAGCATTAGTGTCCAAATCTAACGAGACCGTAGGAGGTACACGGGTCTCCCTTCTTTCGATTTTTGGAGGTAACCGTGCACTTTGGACAGGGCGTCTAGCGAAGTATTTCCTTGCATTAAGGTTGGCAGGCATGGCGCTCCTGCATCTTGCAGGTGGGGTGGGCTCCTTCTCTTCATCATCACGGTGGGTGAGGTACGAGGTCATTGCCTTCTGCATGATGTAATCATACTCATTGTCAACATCTAGGGAGAAAGAAACAATGTATACACTTACCAACATGTGTTCAGAATCCGATCCGTGAGACAAGGTAAAAAAGAAAGATCTAATCCTACAACGTTCCTAGTGTTATCCTTCACCTCAAGTCCGCCATTCCGAGCAAACCTTTCCACAGCCTCGGTTTCATTCACACGAGCTGGATCGATATTTCACCAAATAATGCAGCCGAGAGAAAATTCGGGATGCTCTAATCAATACAGATTCGTCGCTGCTATGGCAACGAGGTTGCTGCGACTGATGTGACGACTCAAAGAAGGCGCTTCAGTCGGACAGAGACAAAAGCAGTGCAGCATTGTTCGGAACAAATCATGAGACAGCCATGCGCGTGCGCCTTCTGTTTTCGCCTGACAGATTGCAGGGGGCCTTTCATTACAATACAGGCCTACAAATTTTCATGTTCATATCTTTAACCAACAGTTGCAGCCCAGATAAGTAGCACTATTTTTCAGGAAGTAATGTAGAATTCTCTCTTGCAACCACATCAAACTACTAAAGCAGTTTGGTTTTGACCAATAGGAGTCACTACGGGCCAATTCAATGCCACGCGGACCCATTCATGGTTGACTGAGCACCAATCAGGAGAATGTTCTATTGTATTGGTCCGCTAGAACTTTGCTGCCATCATTTGGCAATAAGCGCGGCTGGCTACTCCTATTTTGCTCTCTGCTAGAGGAGAGAACGACATGCAGGATGTTTGGAAATGGTCGAATCCACCACTGGAACGACGAATCTGTAAGCACTAGTCGGTGTATTCCACTCGAAAGGCAAACGAAACCATCCACCACCGCCACCACCACTGATGGTGATCGACTGCTAATATCACTGTCGCCATCTTTCTTGAAGAAACAGAACGAAGGTGCACTTTGCTTACCATATCCTGTGGCGGTGCATGGGCCACTGTCGACGAAGCCTAGAGGAGGGCAGTCCTGGAAAGACAGAAGATAATATTGCATTAGAGAGGGGAATCTCGGGCCATTTGTCCATGTAGCTGGCAAGAAACATGGTCTATGCCGACCATCATGAAGGGTGGGTTCGAACGGGGATCAACCAGAGAACAGGTGACAAGCGCAGATGCTGCGCCACTCCGACTGACATAAAAATCTTTACTCCAATAGAGTTCTAACAAAAAGGAAAATATCTGTAGGGGTAAAGCGACATACCTGCTGAGTTTGATTGATTCGAATGCAGCCAATGACGTCATTGAGAGCTAAATAACGCAACCAATCAAAGAAACCTTCCTCTTTTTATACGTCACCTCAACTCAAAACTACAGGAAGTTAACTTTTCCAATAACTGAGCCAGATAAAGCGTAGATGTAGGCCCCCGGCGATGTTATTTCAACTCATTGATTCAGTTTTTACTCCCTGCGTAGTTGATGGTAAATGCTTTTTCATACATAAAGCCGATACTCATATTTGATTAAGCCGAGAAAAATTGACTGTCATCGGAAAAAGGTTTTATACGGCACGCTCTTAACTATTTTCTAAATATTTTCGGGGCGTATTCTTTTGTAAACAGAAGCAGTGGTATTTACCTTATTATTGTAATCGCTCGGTTATCTAAGCATTTTCTGCAGGTTTGTCTGTTTTCGAGAGCATTTTAGCACGTTCCTACAGACACCTAGCGGCGTCAAGAGTAGGCCTACAGCATACTGAGAATGACGAAAGCCGCCTCGCCACGTGACAGTCTGTCGCTGATTTTGCTCTCTTTCATGCTTTGGGCGAGATTTTCTCCCGGGATTTTCTACTGACGTATTGACAAGATAAGAAAATCAACCTACCTTATCCGCCTCCAACCGATACATGATTGACCGCTGTCAGAATGATGAGCCAAAGGTAATCTTGACTTGGGCTCTGTAGGCCTATAATCTCCCATTAAAATAAAGATGGTAGGCAGTTCATTGCCTCCTCAGCGAACCTGGAGACAACTTGTCCCTATCTCTATCACAGTCAATCTGTACGTCGTAACTAATATCATATCGACAAGACGCGGGTCGTAAAAGAACATTATGTCTCAGCCACAATGGCATTTGTTCAAAGATTCCTTGCTTGAGTTAACAGAGTTCATCGGATTGAAGCGATTATAAAAGCAATGAATAGGTAGACATTATTATTATATAATGAATATGGCTTATTATAAGTAGATCTTTGTACATTGACAAGCGATTTGCCCCAAACCTAAATACCGCTCTTCCGACCAGCCGTTTCGAATGATATTTTTTTTTCAAATATCATTCCGTTATCTGAACCGTAACCCATGTTTTCTGAACAGGTTTATAATCTAGCAAAGAGTGGGTGGGGAGAGGTGGAACTTGGGGGTAATACATGTACTAGTGTAAAAAGAAGTACTCAATAATGTTGTCCTGGGAAAAGTATTCCTGGATCATTTTCAGTCTTCATACAAGTTTTTTTTAGTTATGCCTGATCGTGAGTCGAAATTTAAACGTTCGACTTCGTCAGAATCTGCACAGAAGACCGTTACATCACACTACTACCGTTACATTACACTGCTTAAACGTTCGACTTCGTCAGAGTCTGTTTATACATTAGCTCGCCAAAGGTTGAGGCACAGAAGACCGTTACATCGCACTACATCATCGGAAATGAAGAAAAAATATCCAGAATTTGTCACAGCACCAATATACATGTATCATTGGAAACATAGAGAAAAGCCATTAGCAAATACAATACCGGTATATATTGACTTTAATTACGCTCACTTGATGGTGAATTCTTGTATTTTTAACCGATTTATCCACATTTAAACCTGTTTTCGCTAATGATTCGATTCGTATGTCAAACTTTCGTATATTTTGTCCAAACACTTAGAAAACAAACTGACTTAGAAAACAAACTGAAAGTTGGGATGGAAGTTTTGAAATACGTGTGAGAGTGTTTTAAAATCTCCAATTTGTTAAAGTACAGGTGGTGCTCTAAAATAGCCAAATACTCAACTGAATGACATCAAATCAATCATTGAAAAACTCCAAACGTACGACCCACTTCCTTTTGCTTCAACATCTTTTAAGTCTGACCTATAATTTCAAGATATCATAATGTTTCGATAATGATGATAATTGTGGTTCGACATGCCTGACGATGTTGACGGGTCACAGAACAAGAAGAGAGGCGAATAACGAATACAAGTAAATCCAATTGTCATGGTTCATTGAACCGAATGAAATAACCGTTATAACGCAGAAATGTGTCGATTCCCTTATTAATAAGTTGAAAACTTGTGTCCTTTCACTAGATGGCAACATCGACCTGTGATTTCATTGAATACAAGCCAGGAAAAATGTAAACGATACTACTAATAATAATGTGTGGCTTCTATACAGCGCCTTTTACTGCACCACAATGTCAAAAGCACTTTGTTAATCCAGTATCACCAAAGATCTTTCCATGTGGAACTAAGTAACTCATCGTTAACTTGTTCACTGAACTATTGAGAAGACAAAGTGGTGACTCGACCGTGTTGACCGGGAATCGAACCCACGGCCTGTCGGTCACAAGTCCTTTGTTGCCACTGCGCCAAAGAGCGGGATGGTACCACATCAGCATTGACGCTTGCACCGAGAATCGCCTAATAACCCGCGTTGAAGAACGACCCCATCTTGAAATATGAAGGCCTATGGTCAATTCAGTCGCCCTTCGACTACGCCCCCTTATTGGAATGAGGGAGGGTAGGAGTGATCGGAACGCTTGTCAGGGCAAGGCAAGACGTTTCCTAGTACAAGGGAGAAACAAGATCATCGACTGCCCGCCCTAGCGTAGGGCCTATACCTACACTAACGTTACATCTGATAATATTGGTAAATTCCTTCTTGTCATCTTACCCCATTATTCCAAAGATCACTAGGCTCCCTCAGCTCATCAGCTGCTTCCCGAGCCGTAGGTACCCTTACGACACTGATTTTCCTTCCTCGAATAGATATCGGTGTGAAATCCAAATCGTCATCAGAGCTTAGAGAACCGACAAGACGTTCTCTGAAGCTCTTGTCCATGACTGGTGCTGGAAACATAGTGACACCTCAGAACGGAAGGCCCATTTCGTCAAAATCTGTGGAAATTCCGATTTTAAAGGATATTCACCAAATCGGCATGGATAGAATCTGCTGCCTTCAGCTATCTCCGCTGTATCTTCTATGAACAATTTTAGTGTTGAATCCTGTCGCCCACCGTCGTTTTCAGGGTAGCGGACGTCAGAGGCTAACGTAGACACGTACATTGAGCATGTCGATTTGTATCGTAAGCGAGTTCCGCCACCAGTCAATTCGGCAATTGAAAATCGATGTTCTATTGAGGAAACTGACAAGGTTTATTCGTCTGCGGATATCGAAATATCAGAGTAACGGTTGTCACAGAGCAGTGTGCGAGGAAACTGACACAGCAGATAGACACTGTTCACAGACTGTCACGATATGGGAAGGACGGACTGATGGACGGCCCGACTGACAGCAATTGACGGACTGGTAAGACGGACACTCAAATGAACTTCTGAGTGCACTGACGCGAGAGAGGCAGTGTGAATATAATGATTACGTCGATCCCGGTTAACACCCGTGACGTTCGAATGATGTCATGACAGCCGTATCCATAGAGAGGAGAAAAATTACCGATTGCTGTTATAAATTGGATGGAATGCTCAAAGCTACATCCTGAATAGATCAAACAAGAATCGTCTGATTTTATAGAATACGAAACAATAATCTGTGCCCATCACTGAAAGATAAACTGTGGGAAAATCCGGGTGGAGCGCAGTGGCCGATGGAAATCGATCAGCCCGATACTAGCCTGGGGCCATTACGGTACGGTTTGAACCTGTCTACTGTTTGATGTCGACAAAGTAAAAATCGGGTCACGAATAATCCCCGAGGGAAAAGTGAGAATGACCTGCATGGGCCTTTAGAATACAAGTGTTTCAAAATGACATGGAAAGGCCGAGTGTGTGTACTTTGCTAAACAAATAGGGGACAGTGTCCATATTGAAAATACTAATACTTAGATGATAAAATTAAGGACGAGCAGCGCTGGGGTTCTGGATGGCGTCCAAAATACGATTCAAATTACCGCAGCAGGACTGGAGCAGGTATCAGGTGCTAATGAAAGCATTTCTTCTCTTGCAATCGTTTCCCGGCTGAATTGGTGCTAATGAACAGAACAGAACAGAACCCAAGATAAAGTTTTCATTTCAAAGATCACTACACGTCAGGTACATTCAAAACGAATTCGAGCCAATCACCACTGTCGAGTGCAAGAACGTGGGAACCAATCAGGTCACATATCCACTCCGGGGCCCGTACGGCGAGTAAAAACAGACATTTTGGCCAATTTCAGCCAATTTCGTACGGTGCCCGGCCGGTTCCCTCACGGTTGCCACGGGCACCGGACATTTTTCACCAGCCGAACGGGCGCCGCATTGATTAGCTGGCTGCTCCCAATTCTCCCAGCGTTTTCATCTGACCGGTAGGCCGTAGAAAGCCCGTAGAAGGTCCCAGTGTCCCCTACGGGTCCTGTGCGGGCTCCTGCCGGTGACCGGGCGGGCTTCGCACGATTTTTTTCTGCCAGTTCTCGTGAAAAAAAAATTGACGGGCACCTTGCGGTTCTCAAGGGTGCCGCACGGCACCCGGCCGGTCGCCATGAGTACCCCGGCCGGGCCCCAACCGGGCGCCTTGCGGCGCATCTGTTCATTGGACGGAGCTCGGAAGCTTACCACACGGCAACCGGCCGGCACCTTTATGTCTAGGTCACATATCCACAGGGCCCCTTACGATTTTCCCCACCCGACGGCTTGCCCTGGATTTTAGAGACCGTACGGGCCCATTACGACTTTCATGTGGTCACATATTTTACGGCGTTCGGGCGGTGCCCGGCGAAACTTGGTGGAGAGTAATCGCAAGACGCCCGTCAACAAACCGTGAAGGTGTCGGCCGGATGCCGTGCGGTAAGCTTCCGAGCTCCGTCCGATGAACAGGTGGTACACCGCACGGTACCCGTCAAACTTTTTTCACGAGAATTGGCAGACAAAATCGTGCGAAGCCCGCCCGGTCACCGGCAGGAGCCCGCACAGGACCCGCAGGGTACACTACGGGCCTTCTACGGGCTTTCTACGGCCTACCGATCACATGAAAACGCCGGGAGAATTGGGAGCAGCAAGCTAATCAATGCGGCGCCCGTTTGGCTGGTGAAAAATGTCCCGGTGCCCGTGGCGACCGTGAGGGAACCGGCCGGGCACCGTACGAAATTGGCGAAAATCGGCCAAAATGTCTGTTTTTACTCGCCGTACGGGCCCCGGAGTGGATATGTGACCTAGGCCGATTGTTGACGGGTCTTGCGATTACTCTCCACCAATTTTCACCGGGCACCGTAGAATATGTGACCACACACACCGTAGACATGAAATTCGTAATGGACCCGTACGGTCTCTGAAATCCACGGCAAGCCGCCGGTGGGGAAAATCGTAGGGGGCCCGGTGGATATGTGACCTAGGCATTACTCTCCACCAATTTTCACCGGGCACCGTAGAATATGTGACCACACACACCGTAGACATGAAATTCGTAATGGACCCGTACGGTCTCTGAAATCCACGGCAAGCCGCCGGTGGGGAAAATCGTAGGGGGCCCGGTGGATATGTGACCTAGGCATTACTCACTAAGGAGTAGAATGATTGGCTGATGGGAAAGGTGATTGATAGGGTCAGAGGATACACGTCCACGATACATGTACCTATTACCAAAAATATCTATTTTGGAATACTAATATGACACTAACGACAATATTGTTACGAGAATGCTTTGCTTCAAAAGGATCAATGGTGTTTTACACCCTATCAAATATGAGCAAGTTTTGAAGCATAAATGCGAATGACATAAAGAAAACTAGTGGAGAACAATCAAAGGAGATATATGTGAAGACATTAGTTCACAGAAAGCTCAAGGCTTCTTCGTCTTTCAAAACCTTTTTCAAGATCGGATCATCGGCTGAGGGACACCTCAACAATGACATTCTAATAAGATTTTATCCTCTTAGTATTAAGCTAAATTCCTAATGATTGTCGAATAAATTAATGCCACACTTGCCGATAATAAGATGCCATGATAATAGACGTTCGGACATGGCATGTTACTTCCGGTTGGCATCATCACCCTTGAAGGAATGTCAGACCAACTCGCAGAAACATGTCCTGTATTTGGTCCACTTTATCAACAGCATAGGCCTACCGCCAAGTCTATAGCCCTTGTTACACTACATAAAAAACCCGTGTCGAACCCGGGTTTTTTCTGTCCACACCTGTTAAAAATGCGGTGTAATAATCCCCTCCGAGCTCGAACGGTTTTTGGAGGGCTTAATTTATGTCCCCGTCACAAAATTTGAGTAGTGTTGACCGGCACCGGGCCTCAGGAGGGATTTTTCACAGCCGGGCTAGACCCGGGTGTCAAAAAACACGGGGATTTCTGTGTAGTGTAACCACGGCTTGTATTTCCAGCAAAGGTCGGACAAACATGCCATAACAACTCGACTTCACTGAGCGACCACATAAAACGAGTTTCGCAACCGCCCAATTCGGCCAACGACTACGTTTATCTGTTGTTCGGCTATACTCGGACAATAGAAAATCGTAACGTAAATGTCATGGTTGGTCTGTCCAGGCGATTACGCAAACTCTCTATTGTCACAGGTGAGGGAGGACAAAAGTAGGGGAGGACAAACACAATGAAATTGATGTAGGAATGACGTCATTCGAGCGGCTCAGTATTTGCGGATATTTGGTTTCATTTGTCAATTTCAAACATCCACTTTCCAGGTGATCGACGGGATTCTGATCATGAGGGTTGATTACCAAACTGGACAGGATATCTGATGTAAGAAGTAAACAAAATGGATATACCCAATCTTAATTCCGATATCTTACCAGTCCTGCTCATTCCCTCCATGCTGACGATCAATTGGTGGTATCGATGTCGTGTCCAACAAAACCTCGGCCACCAGACACTCATAAATATTTCATCTTTGTTGATTCTATATTGGTCTGGATATTTGTCTCAATTTTGTATTCTTGGCCGAGTCAACATGCTTTATGTATTCAAACTTTTCCATTCCCGGTCAAAGCTATTTTTCGCCTACAAAAGCTCTGACGTCGAACACGAAAGAAGATCAGGAGCTGGCCAGAACTGGATGATGCTCTACATCAGGTTTAGACGAAGCCCAATTATCTGGTACAATGAGAAAACCTTCTGTAAACCTGATTTATTGAAAATCAGAATGTTTATTTTCAAGCTGAGGACGAGGTGGCCAAAGGAGACAAAAAGTGATAAACATGTACGAAATGCTCAAAGCAAAGTAGGCCTACTGGTGGGACAACCTTGAGTGACTTCCTCAACACTTACCGGTAGGACAACCTTGAGTGACCTCCTCAACACTTACCGGTAGGACAACCTTGAGTGACCTCCTCAACACTTACCGGTAGGACAACCTTGAGTGATCTCCTCGACACTCTACCATTCTGTCCCTGCGTCCTGGCCTTTGTCTTCCCAGCTCCCTTTAGAGAGAGCTCCTTGATACATTCGTAACAAGTTTCCATATTGAAATCCCGGGGAATGGGTGCAAAAAGTCAGCGGAACGAGTCAAAATTCCTCACAGCCTGTACCAGTTCCGAAAGTCAGCAGCTCAGTGAAAATGACCAACGTCGTCTTGTCCGATTTTTCCTATCTCCTCGAAGACACGAAATATACATCCGATTACCCATAAACATCCATCCTGGGAACATCTTTTTAATCTACATGTAAAATGTTTGCTTGTAAACTTAACCAAAACATTTCCGATGAAGTGCATTATCTTAAGCAGCCATTCATTCGGCGAAAAGCAAAATCAAACAACTCCTGCAGTGCCTTCGTCAGAAAGAGGGGCTCACACTATGAGCCGATTTCGTTCCAAATCCGTTGAGAGTTATCGTCACTTGCAGACACCTTCCCCGCTGTGTGTCTATGTCCTATAAGCAGTTCTCATTATTAGATGCACGGACGCCTCATCATCGATGCACAGTCTAGTCAATGAGCGGTGTAGCTGGTCACCAAAGCAGCTACAGCCATAACAGATTCACTGTAAAAAAGATCTTCTATATTGCTACGATAAGTTCAATACGTAGCAGCATTAACACTTTTTATCGTCTATTATTAGTTCTCAGTTCCAATCATCGTCACCAAGTAATCCCGTGGACATCCGTGATAGATCCTCCAACGCTGGGGTACTGTAATGGCAATACATGCTCATTACTTGTCACGGAGACTGACAGCACGTGGATGGATTCCTGCATCACGTTTTCATATCAAATGAATAAAACTAATACCGGTAACATGCGTGGCGAGTTTGTTCATTAACATTCTAATTTCTGATTGTGAATAGTCCAACCATTGCTCGCACTATCGGTTGAGCGAGCAATACATTTTACAATATCCTTCAATTACCGATGTAACTAATGTTTAACCAATATCAGTTAGTTATTAGGTTACCGTGTCAGCATAGAGGTTATAGAGTGTAAACGGCCTTCGTATTGGTGGTTACACCATCAAACATTGTTCCAAAGTATCAGAACTAAAAGCCTTGGTTCAGGTTACCTTGCCCAGGTTTGAGTTGCTGACTTACAACTCTGGTGGTGCCGAAGATGTGCACCCAAGAGAATAATTCATCCACATAACGGCAGTAAACTGCAGGCTCAGATTAAAGTCAAATCCAACGTAATGGTGTTTTGCTTCCCTGAGATAGAACTTCGGTCCGAATGAACACACATCACCTCCCTGGCTCCCCGCTCAGTTCATGAAAGAGCAACAAAAACTAACCACTTTATTGTCTATCAACTCTACCAACGCATGAACCAATTCACCACCACAAATGGATGTATTTAGAGAAATTCACTTTGTGCAGACAGAATGCGACTTTCAGCCTATCACCACGGAAAATCCTATAATCGTGTCTCGAACACTCTGAATACTCTCTGTTAATACCAACAACACTTTTGATACCAGCGAGAATAGATTAGGCCCAAAACTATATGCATAATACCAGTTTTAAAAAATTGTCTCTCTGGGTCATGGCGTACCATAGACTACATTTTACACCTGTTGATTTTAATCTCATAATATGTCTCGAGCTGAATAATTTCACCCATGAAAAAATCGTCCGGAACGATTGAAAGAAAATAATATAAGCTTACGCATTCTCAGAACAAAGGTTGTGATGATAGCTTTGGTGTGCGATGGTACATCCCGCTGTCCTGTTTCGTGGTTGTGT
>NMRB01001361.1:35549-58902 GCA_002633025.1 Notospermus geniculatus
ACAGCCTCTTTTCGTCTGGGCTCAACTTTGAACGTTGCTCGAGCAGCTTATTCCTGAGATCGTTCAGCTCTTTCGGGAGATCGGAGCAGATTGCGTATCCGCAGTCTGGTTTTAGGCGCCTAATGTTCCTGAATACCAAGTCTTTGTCACGAAGCCGGCCAAACCTGGCGATAATGTTTCTCTTATCCGAAGGGCCCCCAGGGAGCCTGTGCACTGCTTGAAAAAGAAAACTGCCCGCTTCAGCTATACCTAAAGTTCCTGACAGGAATGCTTTCAGTACCTCCTCTGTCTTCTCGGCAGGTTCAACCTGATGAACATCAGGTTTTAACAAACTAAATCGCGTTCGTAGAGACTGCTTGAATACCAGGTATGATGGACATACCCCTGTAGTAGTATGCGGGGTCGTCCTGTAGGACAATAAGAAATTATCGACCCGCTGTTGAGAGGACAACTTTGTCTCGCTACCATTTCTTTCCGCATTAGTAGTTTTTGCCGTCTTAACCATATTTTCCGCAGCACCATTGGACTGAGGGTGATAAGCTGGAACTACACTCTTAAAAAATTCTTGTCACGTCAACTTGTCAATGAGGTATTTACGAGATGCTTTAGTCAGTTTGACGAGTCGGAGTTAGGTCATTGATGACGCAATTTATGGCGAGTCGCCATCTCTGTGACGAGTTCGGTTTGTCCAGTTGACAAGATCTCTCTAGTCATGGCGGAGTTATAGATGGCAGCATATTTCTGCGCATGCGGTTTGAGCTTGCATTGGCAGACGACACCACTGAGTTCTTCAGCATATATGTCCATTACAAGAGCTGTAGATAAGGCCTTATCTGGTCACTGCGAGAATTTGCTTCAACACTATTGAATATACCCAGAACTAAAGATTTTCAAGTAAAGCTTTATTGGCTCAACTTTAAAATTATCTTTCACATCCATCGCTAAATTTTAAACGCTAAGCATGCCGTCATCATCGTTGCCTCATTAGCCGAGTGGATTTAGGGGTTAGGTCTAGTAGTCTGTAGATCAGTTTCAGTAGGTCGTAGGTCGTAGGTTCGAATCCCCGCGTGGGCCTTGAAATTAGGTAAGTTTTTTTCTGTCATACGTGGCTGTAGTTCGTGCTTGTAACTACCGTATGACATTTTCCTGGCGCTGAACTTTTATTTTTTTAGTAAGGAATGATTTTAAATTGCTCCGCTTTTGCTTTTTATATCTGGCCTGATTGACAAGATGTATTTTGTTTCAATGACCAGATGTATTTTTTTTCAATGACAAGATGTCTTTGTCGATGATGACAAGGCGAAAACTTGTCAATCGACAAGATAGACCCTGTCAATTTAAGCATATTCTCAGAACGAGTTCCAGCTTGTCAGTACGACAAGAAATTTTTTAGAGTGTAGGTTGTGCTTAATACCATTCCTGCGCATGAAGTCGCCAAATTCTTCGGACACAAACTGGGGCCCATTATCAGAAACTACCTCCTCGGGAAGCCCAAAGCGCGCAAACCAGCCCCTCAGCACGTCCACTGTCCTACCAGCCTTGGTGTTTGACTGTATCAAGGCAATCTCTACCCACTTGCTAAACGCGTCAATCAGTATGAAATAGTACTCACTCTCCAAAAATCCAAAATCGACATGGACGCGTTCCCAAAACCGACTTGGGTAGGGCCATGGCACCAGGTACTGGTGCGGGTTCGCCCTTGAACGACAAACATGGGTCACATGATCCAACCAATTTCTCCACCTCCTGGGCCATGCCTGGAAACCACAAATACCCCCAAACCAGGGCCTTCATTCGATTGATGCCCCAGTGCTCGTGGTGTAGCTCTTTCAAGAGTCTACTACGAAACTTTGGCGGGATCACTACGCGAATTCCCCAGAGGATACACCCTTGGTCTATTGACATTTCATGACGGCTTCTCCAATAGTCAATCAGAGCTGGATCGTCCACATGATGAGGCCACCCATTCATGATATACCCACAAATCTTTGACAGAATTGGATCTTTCACTGTTTCCCGTGCGATATCCTTGGCAGAAATTGGTAGGTCATTTACCTGACTAAAATAATTAATAGGCAACTCTGTAGCTAACTTTGGCTCCCCCACTGGGAACCGCGATAACATTATCAGCATTCCAATGGTCACCCGATCGTCAATGCCTGATGGTCTGTGAAAAGCTCGAACTTCCTACCATACACTGTGAAACTTGGTCACCCCAAAAACTATACCGAGGCCTCCTTCTCGACCTGGGCATGATTGCGCTCACTTGGCGATAGGGATCTCGATGCAAACGCAATTGGACGATCGCTACCATCCGGCATACGACGGAAAAAAACAGCGCCAACCCCATGAGGAGATGGATCAGTTGCCAACGTCAATTGTTTCCGGGGGTCATAATGCACCAAAATGCGATCGCTGGTCAATTCTTGCTTCACTTTGTCTAATGCGCTATCACACTCCGGCGTCCACTCCCAGGGAGTGTCCTGCTTCAAAAGATCATACAACGGAGCAAACTTTTAGTGGACAAACTGGGTATATAGATCCGTAGTACCCGACGATACCTAGAAAGGTGCGCAACTCAGCTACATCGGTGGGCGTTTTGGCCTTCAAAATTGCATCAACCTTGTCAGCTACGCACGCGCGACCCTCAGCATTCACCCGGTGTCCAAAATAGACAACTTCATTAACTCTAAACCGGCATTTTGGTTTCTTCGCGACCACGTGGTGCTCTGCTAGGCGGTCAAGAACCTTTTCCAGATGCGACAAATGCTCCTCATGCCTAGTCCCCGTTAAAATGTCATCAATGATACACCCGACTCCTGGTAGATTGACCAGAATTCGGTCCATAACCGACTGGAAGATAGAAGGGGCAGATTTAACACCATAGGGTAACCGCTGATATTGATACAGCCCCTGATGAGTATAGTGCACAGCTCTTTGGACTCTTCGTCAACTCCAACTGTTGATAAGCCTGACTCAAGTCAATCTTGGAAAACACCTCACTACCTGCCAAGGTGGCGAATAAATCCTCTGTGGTAGGCAGGGGATACTGATTATCTTCTAAGGCCTGATTAATGGTAACCTTGTAGTCACCGCAAATACGCAATGACCCATCAGCCTTTGGGACCACCACAATAGGGGACGCCCACTCACAGGTTTTCACCCGTTTCAAAATTCCAACCTGCTCCAACCGATCTAACTCCAGACCCACTTTCTCTTTCAAGGCATATGGCACCAGTCTGGCCTTTTTGAAAATAGGTGTGACATTTTCCTTTAACTTCAGGTCAGCTTTGTACCCCTTGGTGGTACCAGTTTTTCCACTAAAGACACTAGGATATTTCTCTAGCAACTGTTGCACTTCTGAATCTGTCGAGAGAACACTGAAAATAGACTTCCAATCAAGCTTCAACACTTTTAACCAATTCCGCCCAAGCAAAGGTACCTGTTCCCCTTTGGTCACAACAAGAGGTAACAAAGCTTCCTGACCCTTGTACACAACTTCTACAAGAATTTCACCCAACACAGGAATTTTATTCCCTGAATAACTTTTCAACTTCACACTGCTTTCCTGCAATGGCATATTCTCGAACACTGACTTATAGATTTCACATGGCAACACCGAAACAGTCGCCGTCGTGTCGACCGTGAACCTCATAGGTTTCCCCGTTACCGAAAGATCCACCTGAATTTCCGGACTCCTAGAATTAGCAACTAAATGAGTTTTGCGATCATCCTCCACAGAGTAAATGGCCCACAGACCATCAGAATCTTAATCATCACCGTCACCGTCGTTTTCCATGACCTGATACGTTTTCTTGGACTTTCCGTTTCCTTCACCAGCTTTATCACGTTTTCCCTTGTCCTTGTACTCCGACCTCCATTTTGTCCGGCAGCAAACAGCAAAGTGGCCCTTGCCCAGGTGTCATAGAATGTAATGCCCCCGATATCAGATGCCCGCTTCTTTTGTTCAGGGGACATCTGGTGACAGAAGTTCCTGTCTGTTAGTGTCCGGCCTATTGTATTTGATATTTGATATTTATTTTGACCAACACAAACAGTAACAAAAATTTCATACACATGGGAAGAACTGTGGTCAGGGACAAAGCCAAGATCCTAACAGGATCGCTTACGGCTTTGCCCCAAGACAAAATAATAATGTAAATTATAGAGTAGTGCAAAATGAAATACATAGATTAGATATGCAAAATAAAATACATAGATAGATGCGAGATACAAGAGCAATGATGTTCGACAGAATTAGAATTACAAAGCCAAGTAATTATACACGAGTGCAAACATAACAATCTTGTACAGTGCAGATGGAATTGTACAATTCTAATAAGTAATTTTTGTAATATGTAGTGAAACCATGAAAACTATGAGTATAAATTGTGTATGTATTGTAGCTGCCGCTTATTCCGTCAGAATCTATTGTTGTGGGGCATTTCATATCGGGGGGCATGACATTCTACGACACCGGCACTTCTGACAGGTCTTCCCTCTTGCTGGGCAGTTTGGGTCCTTACTGAAATGCCCCACACGATTACACCGGTAGCATTTCCGTTCGGCACTATCGCTACTGTCAGTTCCACCCCTTGGGGCTCTCTCCTGAGGCGGAGGGGAATGAGAGTGTGACTGTGACACACTATGAACCGCATCCCCCTCAGCTTTCTCTGAGGACTTTGATGATGAAGCCGCACCCACGGACTCCAGCTGAAAATCCACAGCTTCCATCACTATCGCTGTGGTCAACGCCATTTCTAAAGTCAGAGCGTCTTTCTCCAACAATTTACGACGAAGTTTTCCCGATCGGCATTTTTCTACGAACTAATCCCTGATGTCAACATCCTGATCCACAAAAGCACAGTACTGTGCCTGCTGGCGCAACCGTGCCACAAATTTATCAATTGTCTCCCCCTCTTCTTGGGACATCGACCAAAACACATGCCTCTCATAGGGGACTGAAACCTTGCCTACGAAGTGTGCATTGAGTGTGCGCAGGGCCTTTGCATACACATCAGCCCCGTCTGGCACCACATTGCCGTCAGCATCTCGAACAGTTTCCCTCGGCCCGGGATCGGCCAGTGTCTCAAATATGTCCTGAACCTCAGGACCTGCACAGTGCAACAGTAAGGCCCGTTTTTGGGCCGCATTTACAACACCCTTCACAACCAAATTATTCGAAGCCACTCCGCCATTTTGCCCAGCGTGGGCCGAAAGACGCTGACTGCCCCGACACATCGAAGCGCTCTACCGCCGCGACATCAACAGTTACCACAGCCGCCATTTCACTGCTTCAACACGACCAAGTCATCAACATTACTCGTCGCCACTGTAATAATCTGATCATAACGTCCGAATCAAATCAATATCAACTTTATTTTATCACACGGCCTTACATACGTTGGCATTCCGCCATGAGCACTTTCCCGGGCTGTCCCCATATCCCAATTTATAATAGAAACGCGGTCAATGGTCTCACTCCCCAGTTACCACATACATCACGCACTGGTCTCATTCACCAATTACTACATCTTGGACATAACACCCTATGGCATTACTCCTTTCTGCCCTAATCAGAAAAATTAGGGCGGTCCTAAGATAAGGCAGTGAGGGGAGTGATTGACGGGTCTTAAAATAGCTTTCACAGTATAAATATCCATTCCCCTTAATGGGCTAGAGGGATCAGGAGTAATGAGGGATTAGGAGTAATTGTATTGGACTATGGAACTACTTCAGTATTAGCACTGTGTGTAAACCAAGCATGTATGTTAAGATGTATGCAGTACAACTGGCAGGAGTAATGATTTGAGCACAGTTAAGTGCTATGGAGTGTTTTAGTCAGTCTGATGTGAGGGTTGACTCCATCTTTGAGGCTATATTTATACAGTCATGTATATGTGCTGTTACAAAAAAAGACCATTCATTGTTTTATAAGCCGTAATGTAGGCACATTCGAAAAGGGATACATATGATATTTCGTGTTAAGGCCATGTAAAAAATAGTTGGTTGGCATCCCTTCCGCCATGGAAATCACCCCTCCTCAATTTGTTTATTTTTTATTATCCAAAAACGTTCCGAAAATTGCCAGAACAGTGATGAAATTGTAGGCTGGGATGCTTAAATAATTGACAACACAGTTTTAATGTATAGAAAGTAGTTTTTCAATTCCTACCTTGGAATTACCCTCAAGTTGCCACTATGATTACCATGGTAACATGCATCTCAAACTCAATAAAAAATAAAACAAAACCTCCCGCCCTCCTCAGAAAACTGAGAGTAGAAGAATGCTAACCAACAATTTTTTTACATGGCCTAATGCATGTATTCCTCCTTTAAAATCACGTTCACGGAAAGATGATGCAAGATTTCTCCCAAAGAACGAAACAATTATTATGGAACCCAAGATACATGTACTAGTACAGAATAGCACAAAATTGACACACAAAATGATAAAAAGCAAGAAGGCAATCTCCAGAATTCACGAATTTTCGACCCCAACCGGGGTCTTTTTCAAGTGGAACTTTACAATCTGAAACTCTAGAAAAGACTTTTCTAGAGTTTCAGATTGTAAAGTTCCACTTGAAAAAGACGTCGAAAATTCGTGAATTCTGGAGATTGACTTCTTGCTTTTTTACAATTATTATGGAGTATAAAATAATTTTATAATATTTTATACCTCCAGTCCACGTTAATTTCTCCTTTGGGATTCCATAGCATCATAAAGGAATCTAAAGGAACCTAAAAGTTCATTCCTTTATGATACCATGCACTAATAAAAGCAAACGTACATGTTATGGCATTCATCCTCTCCCATTTTGGAATATTCTTGATTAAATTGAATAATCAGAGTCACTATATCTGATTGTTCTCAAGATCGTTGTGCTGAGACATGAAGATAATCCAAAACCCACCAAGTGTGGTGGATTCGAGCCTTATTCCAGGAGTGTTAATGACCGGGTTAATGATTGTTGTGCATTTTTGGTAAGCGTACATGAGGAACTATCCCATGACACAATTCACACCAAAACTTTGCATCATCAGACCATTCACTGTCATGGAGTCACTTAAAAGAATCGGCAGTCTTCGCCTCCACAACCCCACCTGTTCCATGGGTTGACCGGTTCATCCGGGCCCCTGATAAAACCCAGTAGGCCCATTATTTTTTTGGCGGTGGCATTCTTATTGTGACGCTTGACTGCGAAAGCCTCAAACACCGCGATGTCTAGGCGAGTCCATCGAGTCCACTGTGTTCTAATTTTAGAATCGAATGACTTCAGTGACCTAAGAATGGATCAGCTCCCGCATGAAACTTCTTAAAATGAAGATGATACGTCAGCAAGTCTTTCGACAGTACATGTATTCTTAATGAGATTTGGGCGTTGATTGTCGGCAAACTCTCTTTCTCCTTGGCTTTACTGGAGTGACATTGGGTGTTCCACCCAATGCTGCCCTTGCCCGGCGTTTTGCTGGTTTTATCAACGCTCCATCCATCCGGTCCCTGAGTTCGTTCTCTGGTATCTTCAGCAAGTCTTGTATGTCCTTGAAGGAGTGGTGAGAACTGCGTGAATATTCAACTTCACCATCAGTGTTTATGAAAAGACCACCAGTTTTAATAAAGTCAGGAAGTTTGGTAGTTGGCTTCCCCAGTGTGAATAGGTAGTCTAGCATGTTCTGCACAAGTTGGTATTCAAAATGTAAGTCTTCTTCTGGAAGAAGCCATTTTGCAAGATTCTGCGTAATTTCCTTTCCTGGTTCCTTGATGGTGAACTGTCTGATTTCTTGGTATGTCAGTTTAGATGCATCATACTTTGTTGGACAGTACATGAATTTGAAGAGGTCCCTATATGTCATCCAGTTCACCTTTGCACTCGTTGGTGTTCCAGTGGCATCTGTTGAGACAGTTAAGAGGTCCGTAATAAGACCTGTTTCAAGGGCTGTCCTCAGAAATCTTGTGTGGGACTTGGAGTAGAATTTGTGGATGAAATCATTTCCTCCAATGCAGAGAATCACACAAATCGTCAGCACTGGGAAAGGACATTCAGGTATCCCTGCCTCTATCATTTCCACGATATCTGTGATATTAAAAACATCACAATGAGTTGACTTGTGAAGGATAACGAAGAGTTTGTTGAGAAAACCATTCGTTGCTGTCCTAGGGCAGAAGAGACTCACTGCAAACATGTGGATGATGACGCTGTCGATATCGGCGGAGGTAACTAGTGCCATTATTGAATGGCCTGGAGGTAAGGTTGTGTAGATGTCCACTAGCCAATCTGCTTGAGCCATCTCAGCCTCTCCTTTCCTTTGTAGTGACTGTAGTCGTTCCTTCCGCATCAGTCCATCCTTGGTGAAATGCACTCTGATAGGGATGCTGTAACAGTCACAGTTGCATTGATGCAACACTCCAAGGTCATGGCAGTGGCATTCTCCTTCGATGTCCAACTCACTATCAATGTCTAATGTCAAATCTCTCTTGATATTCAAGTACTCCACCATCCTGGCGAGAGTAAGTCCTGCCTCTGTACGACCTAAATCTGTTTCAACAACAGCTCTTCTATCGAAGCTAAACTTGGAGACAATCTCCTCAGCTGACTTTAAGTGGCTGATAGATGTTGCGCATTTCCGGGATTTCTGAGACCGTTTTTCATGAGTTCCTGCCTTGAAAATATCGGGTGTAAATCTGTATTTCTCCTCACAGATAATAACACGTTCCAGGTTTGGTGTGTGAATCGAATACTTGTTGATGAACGAGATGGCCTCCTTGGCAAAATCCATCCCAGTTGCTGCGTATGTTTTAAATTTCTTTCCAGCGTATTCAATTGTATACACTGATACGGCTTTCCTATCTTCGTCGGAGATGGCTGCTGTGATATCATCGGTGTCAAGGACGATCATTTCTGCATTTTCACTATTCAAACGTTTTTGAAGGAATACGAGAGCACTTTTCACGCCAGCCGCTTTCCCTGGATCATATTTGATGCCTCCTGGATCCATAATTGAAATACAGGCGTTGCTTTTGGCTCGCATCTGGTTCCCATGTTTATTGTCCTTCACGACTAGCTTTTGTCTTGCTTTCTCCTCCTTTTGCCTCTCGCTTTCATGAACAGCAACCTGTTTGAATCCAGTAAGCCTGTTCATGGTAACACCCTTTCCAGTTTTCGCTTTGTGAATGAGATAACTGGGACCTGTCAATTCTACTGGATCTGGTTTGTCAGCATCTGCAACGAGTTTGTTCTCCCAAATGTAATGCCTGATCTTGTATATGCCAATGGGTATACTCGCTTTATCAAGGATTCCTGGTGGAAGCTGTACAGTTTCCTTGTCAGTACTGTAGATGTTGGTCAATACAGAGCTTGTTTTAGATGCGAAACCCCCACGCTTGAAGATGAGCAGAGCAGTGGGGAGAATTGAGGACATGTCCTTGGATGTCACTGGTCGACCAAGGTAAGAATCCCTCACTTTAGGCTTTGATTCTTTTGTATTCCTTCTGAATTCTTTGCGTTTGGTTTTGCTAATATTCAGTACATCAGCTAACGCAATCCTAGGCAGAACGGAATCTATAGTGGAATGGGGCCTGAATGCCTTGACATCTCTTGTATGATCAAGTTCACGATCAGTGTCCAATGCAACATTAGAACCCCCTGGCCTCCTTGGAGCTGAAAAAAGACTCATCTTCATCCTCTTATAGTATGGACCAACAGATGCATGCTCGAGCAACAGCTGCGTGAGGAATGGACCGTAGTTACTGGTACTTGTGATAAAAGACACTGGAAGGGCCTTCTTCACTGCCCACAAAAGGAGAGTGTATCCATCTTCGCCACCAGCCATCTCCGAAATATGTAGGGCAGCAATTTCCTGACAGTGTGACAACATTTCAAGATGCAGTGTAAACACAGGATTTGTTTCACTTCCGTTCTTGACAAACTCTTCGTACTTATGGATCCATCTGACATTGAGTAGATCCATGGAAGTACTGGTGCGCAAGTCTTCAACGAACTTCTCAGCATCATCTGGGGACAAAGTCTCTACAAAGCTTAGCAGCAGCGCCAGTTGCAGAGCTGCTCCAAGACGAGTAATGTGTAGGGCTGCTGTGTCGATGTGAGATTTAGTGATGAGTTTGTCAATGTTACTCTCTTTGTTGTCGTCTTGCAGAAATTTGATGAGATGTGCTGCTCCAGCTGTCTTGTAACCACTAACAAATGCTGTAATCTTTGATTTGACCAGGTGGAGTACAGGAAATTCCATGATGAGAAACTTGCGATATTTCTCTTCCTTTTCTATCAATTTGAACATGTTCTTCGCCAGCTTGTGGTCCGGTGCAGTCAAAATTGGGTCACATTCTGTGTTCCAAGCTAGTTTGACCATTAGGTCATTCAGAACGTTTCGTAAGACTGTGATGTCATCATCTCTTCCTTGTGCTGGCATAGGGTGTACTTTCAAAATCGGTGGTGGCGAAAACTTTCGGATCCCTGGCATAATAAGGTCATCATCATCATCGTCATCATTCTGTTCTATGATTGTGTCAGAAATGGTGTTCACCGGTTCATTGATGCATGTTGACTTCAGTGATTGGAACTCTTGTTCAAGTACTGAATCATGAATCTGAAAATCAAAAATTGTGCTACTGCTGGCATCACTGCAGACTGCAAAGACACATGGATTGGTTGTCTCAGTGGTTGACATAACGCTTGATTGTCCCTCGTTGGAATGAAACTGTTCATTTGCACTGAGGTGTGGCATTGTAGAAACATCCTCAACTGAAGAAAATGAAGCATTAAGGTGATCTATGGATGATATCTCCAATTCACTCAATGACACTTCCAGGTCTTGAAGAATCACATCACCGTCATCCACATCATTGACATCAGCATCATCCCCATTGTGGTCAGAAACTCCAGAGAGATTGTTTTCCACTTGTGTAATGACATCATCAGCACCTTTCGAAATCAACTGTTGAACAAGGTCCTCATTCATGGAACAGAGAAACTGTCCTACTCCCCATACTGCAGATGTGGTGAATACTGACCCTATTCGTTTTTCATCATCATTCAGTTCGAACAACACTTTGTTGATATCACATTTGGTCAATAGTGCGGCCTTTTTGCAGTTGCAATCGCTGTCAATATTGCATGTCAAGTCATGCCACTCCACACATTCAGCTGCATCGCGTGGAACCCCTTTCAACGTCATTGGCAAAGTCGGCAGCTGTGTAGTGTGACCATGGCCTCTTTCTGGATCACGATGGGTGGTTAGTCGGACCAAATTGTCGATTTCAAAGATGCAATGAATGTCTCTTATGTTCGTCATTTTCTCCACACAGCAGGTTTCAGTGACAGACCGGTAACGAAGTGGATGATCCCTTTGAAAGACATTGAACGCTATTTGATCAGGGTCTGATAATTGTTCGATGAGATAGTCTGCTCCTCGTCTGCTTCTAGTAATGTTGGCGCATGACGTTATATCAAATACATTGTCAACATTCGAGTAATCCACAGCCAGGTCAATGGACAGCATGTCTTGGATAACACCTATATGTTTTTTGTTCCGTACATTTGTCAAGGCATCATGTAACAGATACATCTCCCAGAGTTTCGATGAATGAAGACTGGTATTCGTTCGCTTTGTGTCTCCTAAGAATGCGGTCTCGAAGAAGCACTTAGCAGGTAACGGTAAATGGGTATCCCATTCTCTAACCAGAGAAAACCCATTCACATCAAGAGGATCGCTAGCCCATTTTGATGGAAAACACCGTTCACACAGTGATTCATTCCTCCTCATCTCAGTTCGTCCAGTTACTTTTTGGTGACTTAACACTCCAATTTCACGGGTCTTCAGTTTCCATAATGTAGCATATCGCTGGGCTTTTCCACTTCCTTGTGGATGCTTCTCAATGGAACCCTTCTCGACGAGAAATATATGTGACAGTTTGGTACCATGAGGTCTGAAGCAATCATCCAGGTCCGGTTGTAATGAAAGAGGTATAAAAGTCCCATCATCTACTTCGATTACCACAGTCAAGCCATCCCAAAAATCTGGGTCAAGATGGTCGGACACTAGGATATACTGAGCCGCTTTGCCGAAGTGCTTGCTAACTGTATCACTAGCGTCCATTTCAAGCAGGTGAGGGTCATGGGAACCTCCACTAATGACCAACGTGGAAGACAGTCGTTGTCCAACCTCGCGCCGCTCAGAATGGATCTTGGCATAATTCACATTCAACTCCTTCATGGATTTTCCAAATGAAATTGCTGATTGACAAAGATTGAAATAATCCCAGCGTTTCTCCAGGAAGTCATTCTCTGTACTACAACCATGTCCCGAATGTTCGGAAAAGGAAAATTCAAACAGGAGAATTCGTTGGAGTTCCTCTCCATCGAAGAAACCCGCAACTCTCTCACACTCAGCAGATAGTTTGAAATCTACTTTCCAATCTCTGCCAACCTGAATAGAAGTTGATTTTGCCACTTGTTGATAAAGGGCGTAATGAGTACGCTCAGCAACACTTTGCAACGATTCTACGTCATTTCCAAAGTTGACATCAGTGTCGTTTGGTAGAAATGTCTTCGACACAATACCATCACAGAACTTCTGGCATATAGGTTCATCCTCGTACTGTTTAAAGGTGTATTTCAGGAGGGCTGTAAGTTTCACTAGGCTCAGATCCTCGTTGGGTTGCTCTCTCTTGACGGTAACTATACCACTTCCTCTTTCAAAATATTTTCGTAGATTGGGACGATGAGCTGGTGGCTTCTGAAAATTGTTCTTTGCCCAAGTGTACACCTCTTCAAAAGCAATGCAGGGTTCTGAACCAGGACAAAACGTGCTCGCGATCTCTCCATTTTTTACTGCATATATGATGTTACATGTAGTTTCTTCACGGTTTTCTTGAAGGACATTGCCTCTGATCATGATGTCCTAAAAGTAACAGATGGTAGAAATTACATTTCTGACACAACTGGTACCAGAATCAACATGCTCAAACAAACTGCATGTCTTTTGTACCTTGCACCTATGCCATGGGGAAAGAAGAATCACTCGATCAGCTCCCTTTAGGAATTCAGTCAAATTTTCAATAATTTTTAATAACTGCTAAATAAATTCTTGCAAGGCGCACAGATTTTTATAAACTAGGTTTCTTTTGAAAAAAAAAGGTTTTTTGCTCCTTAAAAACAGAATCTGGAAAAAACATGTTTTTAAAAAGAAATTGTTTTTTTTTAAAAAAAGGTTTTAAATACACCCTTTATTTGATTAAACGAACAATGGCCTGACATAAAAAAACAGTTCTTTTCCACTCAGGTAAAACAATATGCTTTTTAAAAATGAATGAACAGTTGACAAAAAACCATGTTTTAAAAAAAGATTCTTTGCAATGGAGTAAAAGAAACCTAGTTTTTTCAAAAAAATGTTTTAAAAAAAACAGGTTTATTTGATTAAATGAACAAAACGGCTTGCCATAGACTCAATGTATCTGAATGTTTTCAAACGAAAATTCAAGCGCAAACATAGTGAATTTCATCGCCAAAAAGCATTGTTAATTTTGTTAAATTCTTGAATTGAAATTTTGGGCTTCGTAAGGACACTTCCCAGATCCGTCTGCATGTGCATACCAAGTTTGAGAGCAATACGTTCGTCAGTCTTGGAGAAAACACAAAAACAAGTACAAACTCTTGTCAAATTGTACATGTAGTATGATGATCAGGGTACGTTAAAAGAAGAAAATATTTCACCTACTATCAATAATAGCTTTGTCTTCAAAATGTAGACACTGTCTTCTTCAACTTGAAATTACATCTTTGCAGTTTTAGAAATTCGGGTTAAAAAATGAACACATACATGTGAGCAAAATTTGATACTTCCATGTTCCCATCCATGGGAGAATGCAAGGAATAAGTCAGCTCAGCCAGAACAGTACACAGGCACAATGCATACATGTAGGATCATGCTTGCTTATAACTTGGAGGGATTATACTAATTCCCTTCTTAATCACTTGCTCATGCTACCTTGAGTAGTAGTGCCCATTTGTGCAATATAGGTAATTATTCTCACCAACATGCCAGGAGAATCTATAAATAGAATGTAAACAGTTCTTCTTGATGATTGGCAGGGATTAGGTCCCGCCTTCCTGAGTTTGCCAGAGAGGAGTAATGCCATTAGGTGTTGAGACTAACCGAATCGAGTGGAGATCCATAATCCTCTCCTATTATGCATTTTATCTCAATTCGAGATGATTATTTTTTTCTGTGTTTGGAATTGTTTCGAACCTCGAAAAAGGGACGTAGAAATCGTACAATTCCTCAACAAAAGAGGGCCAGACTGTAGGCTGCCAGGTACATGTATGGCGAAGAGAATATTGGCTGGTATTCATAAAGCAAATGCTTTTACTTAGGATTTTCGCAGCAATGTCCAAATGTAAATGTACTACAACACTTGAAGTCAAAGCATTTGCTAGCTTTTATGAATAATAGCCATTGACTAAGGGCTGAGCACCAACCACCGTTAACTCTACAGTCAACATCTGACAAAGAAGAAACTCCCTCCTCATCAAGAGCAGGTCTTACCGATGATCAAACTCGGAACCTCAGAAGTGATAGACGTCGATGTTTCCACTCTGACAGCATTCTTCGGCCTGCGGACGTGAATCTATATTTACAAAAATGTGTGATTGTTATGTCCATAGAAACACTTTCATTGTCATACACCACCCGAAGCAGTGTTATGGTTATACAACATTTCCATGGCAATAAATTCCGATTGAAATTTTTAAACCCGGAGGAACGAACCTAACGTAATGAGGATTCGAATTTCTCTTAAAAGACAATGAAAAGTCAGTCAAATAGCACGTTATTTGAGATATTTGATAACATTTATGAATCCATTTACATTCTGAATTCTAACATTTTGTCACATTTGCCGTTTTAACGTCCGACAGGCATGTGCGAGATGACAGGTACGCAGTGAATGAAAAATGGCGGGTGATCGTGGACAGTTGCTCTTGGCTGGCTGCCTACGAATAACAGGGTTTTCGTAAGGTCTGGTTTAATTTGATTATTTTTGACCTTGGAAAGTGTCCGTCTTCGAATTATTTTCTTCCTCCACAGAGAAAGGGAAGCGATCAGAGAGATAAAGGCGGGGCGTCAATTCCCTAATATGGAACGGTTTTCTTTCGGGTCGAGTGGCTAAAACAAGAAGCTCTCACGGCAACGGGTGTGCAATTTCACCAAAAGAATTGAAACAAATAATGACCCGGGGAAATTGCAAAGTGCGCTTTCTTTATAAAACTGGTTTAAAGAATTTTGTAAAAACTAGATGCCCATTGAAATATCTCATTGAAAACTCACGTCTGTCTTTGAGCCGCTACATTGTCATTTTGACACGAACTGACTCTGGAAATTTCTCGCTCCAGGGTGAATCGTCTTGCTGTGTCTGACTGGCTCCGACCAAATTTGTCACAGGACGGAGCAAGTAGGCATGCAATGGCTATCGGGTGACATTTAAATCTTAATTAATGGGTTATACGGTATTGATGAATCCCCGACCGTACGCTCGGGTAGGCCCAGGGCGATCGACGGGCGATGCGGGCACACTGATCCTGTTGTCCATATCGTTCAAGTTGATGAACTGGGTGGTGAATTGGACAACTTTACAAAATGAAAATGTTTCAAATGAAAACTGCGTATTATACGTTTGATAATTTGTTTTTAGTCGCCCCGTGCTGGCGATTCTACGCATGGATTGGGGGTAAAGCTTGCAAGCCTAAATTTCTGCAGAGTTGAAAAGTTGGCAGTTTTCATCAATCTATTTATAGTTTTGCGCTTAGAAGTTCCCAGAATCCATGTACATGTATCATTTGTGCATAAATAGGCCTATACATGTACATGTACGTACAAAGGAGTTGTTTGGGATACGTTTGCAATGAACATGTTTGGTGACTGACGACACTGAAAAACAACGCGGCTGTTCCGTTGTGACACTAATTAGGCCTTAAAAGGCTAGAAGAAATGGATTTACAGGTACATGAGTATAGTGTACATGTACATGTACGTCTCTTGATGTCGTAACTTTTGTTTTGATGCCATTCTCTGAAGATATAATGCTTAAGCCAATCAGCTATAAACACAGGGCAACCATAGTCCTCCTGAGCGCGGCTCATCTCTCGTCTTTTCCCCAATTACCATCACTTTCCTCTACTTTCGGAGGAAAGACAACTGATGAAGGTTCGCCCGGGGAAGTTGATGACGTCACAATGTAGTTCTGTAGTTCGCGTCACGCCTGCCTTTCTTATTATCTTTCCTAGCGTTAAAACCAGTTCCATTTCTTCGCAGTAAAAAAGCAATGGAGGAGTGGTAATACGACACCGTGTAGTTAGATAAATTTGGAGAAAAGCGAAACCTTTCTAATCTGAATAACGGGATGGGAGTCATCAGGGATTGACATTGTAAACTACTTATTATTTCTGTGTAAGGTGAGCGTATAATTATCACTGAATTCCTCCTCCAGATTGTCTAAAGACTTGGGCATTGCTGTTCCTTTTTATTTATACTGTTTGTGCCTCTATTTGTGACATTATGGTGCTGTTTATTGCCAGGTTACTAAGGGTGGGACGTATGGTTTGACGCATTTGCTCAGCAGGGGGTGTATAGCACAATGGCGAACCGTCTATGGAATCAATCAGTGATGATACCGTGTAATGGCCTGCGATATTCCCGGCTGACTTATGTCGCATGCTGTAACTGAGCGTTCGGCAACACAAACTCAAACGATGATACCGCTATATCCGGATAATTGGCCGAAATCCAGCCACCATATTTTACCTACCGCCCCTCATTATCAATAATATTTCGCACTATCCGCCCCACGGCTTTGTCCCCAGTAAATAACAACTTGATAGTTCTCACGATCCCCTATTTAAACTACTAAATGATGTCTAATATTTTCACAATCTCTCTTTGATCATATCTGAATAGACTGACCATAATTAAATTTAATCAATGAACAATGGACAACACCCAATCCCGGTCATCAACGAAATGTGATATTTTCAACTCAAACATGTAGAAATTATTCTTCACTTTTGGTATAACCGAATATATCATAATTACTCGAATTTTGTGATTAATGCTATACCGCTGTGGTTTACCCTCCTACCCTGCGGTCGCAGCATTTTCGGGTTAGATTTCCCCCATGGTCCTTAAGCCACGTATTTGGGATGTAATTTAAGTCATTACATCGAAATAGAATCTGTCGATAATGTCTTGGTTGTGGTTACCATAGGACTCTGATCATCCATAATGCAGTGGACAAAATCCCATTACTTGCCCGTTACTGAGATGAGGTTAAGTTTGCATTAAGGTACAGTTATATGTGCTGTAGGTTGCGGGTTGACTCAGCATTTGGTGAAAGTTGCAAAATCAGCGGTTGTTTTGTCTCACGCAAGTTCTTTATGTAAAATTTGGTGTAAAACAAGAATGGCTGAACGTGTTTTTCTGGGAAGGCAGAGATTTAATAAGCATTTTACGATGGCCATTTATCAAAAGGCTTTTTAAACCTCTTTCTTTTTTGGCGATTCTGTCAATAATTCACAAGCGTTTTTTTGAATTTTGGTGTATTGTACGTTGGCATCTTTGCAATATTAGAATAATAACATACATGTACATGTACATGTACGTGTACATGTATACATGTACAGTCTTTCACAAAAGTTTATCTCCACCTGATACCTTGAATATTTCAAATCCTACTGGGCCAATTTTAACACGGTTTGTTCCACATGAAAGTACATCTTGTTGGGTATATTTCTGCAGCAAAATATTGGATATTTGGAAATATCGTAATTATGTAATAGTTCATCAGAAAAAACCTAAAAATCTAAATTTTTATTATGTAATTGTTTTGTGACTTTTGTTGCGGCTTTCATAGAGTGGAACCCTCTGAAGACTTTGCCATTTGTTTCATCAAAATCTGTTGAGTGGTTGCTGAGATATTGGAGATCATCAAAATTTCGATAATTTGAAAATTTCCAATTTTTCACAAAATTTTGATATCAATAGACAGAGCTCACCAAAAAACATAGAAGTATGAAGTTTTGGAACTTTTAGCGTAAACTGGTTATAAGTTAAGCATTTTTTCAAAACATCAACTTTCTGATATTTTGAAAAATATGCAATATTTCTCCCCAAATAACGCAAAAAGTCCCAAAATTTTGTAAACCCATATCATGATATCATCAAAATTTTGATAATCTCAAATATCTCAGCAACCACTCAACATATTTTGATGAAACAAAGCCCCGAATCCTTAGAAAGTTCCACTCCATCAAAACTGCAACAAAAGTCACAAAAATTACATAATAAAAAATTTGATTTTTGGTGTTTTGTTGCGGTCAGCTATTACATAATTATGATATTTCCAAATATGCAAAATTTTGATGCAGAAATATGACCAACAAGATATACTTTCATGTGGAACAAACCGTGTTAAAACTGACCCAGTAGTACAGTAGAACCTCACCTAATGGACACCTCAGGATTACGGACAGATTTGTCCAGTCCCGAATTTTCCCAAGCCATTTTCAATATAAATTTAACTCAATATTGCGGACACCTCACTATTCAGGACAACGGACAGCTGATTTGGGAAATTTGGGTCCCATAACCTCACTATTACAGACAGCAGGTTAAAATCTGAAGCCATTTTCAAAGTTTTCATTCAGAAGTTGTCAATGGCAGGTGATTAAATGATCAAACATGAGGTGCTAATTACAAAAATTAACCTGATTGTTTATGATTAACAGCTCAACACATTGAATAACTGAACTCTTCTGTTTGGATAGGGACTTGTGGACTCTCTTGTCTCAGTCCAAAGTTTCAAGACTCTGCATGGAAAACTAACGCTAATGCTGGGCGGTCAACATTGGACTCTTTCTTTACTAAATGAGTGCTTGGAGGAATTCCTCCAAGATGAGTGTAACCATTTTTGGGGGTGACGTGGAAACGTGCTTGTTAAAAATGGCAAATGTGACAGCTCCACATTAGTAATGCATAGCTACTGTGGTCTTATCAAGCTGTCTGATTCTTATTTTCAAAGATTGTTCAAGATATGTGCTGTTGAAAATACTTAAGAAATAATTTTCTAATCAACAAATATTCACATGAAATGAAATTATGTCCTTGATTTGAGTTTACCCAAAGCTCTCAAGTGTGGCAGAATGACCCCCCAAGGAATGAATACCCTGGACCTACAGAGGCACCTGGTGCCCGATATTGATGGAGTTTCAATAATGCGGACACCTCACTATTACGGACAGCTGAGCTCAGTCCCAAGGGTGTCCGCAATAGCGAGGTTCTACTGTATTTGAAATGTTCAAGGTATCAGGTGGAGATAAACTTTTGTCAAAGACTGTACATGTACGTGCACTGCGTTGGAAGCGACGTAAAAGCAACCAGAGCCTGTGGACTGAGGTATTCAATATATGTCCTCTTAAGCCGCCGCTTTTTTATCATTCGCGCAGACATTTTTTAGAAAAAAACCCGCCGAAGTCTTCCCTCCTGATCCTTGAACCGTATCCGAGTCCCTAGTGTCCCACAATGGTTCGAAGTCTGGGGCGGCGCGCAAGACAGCGTGGTGCATCCCATCACTACAGCATCGCGATGGGAAGTTCTTCAACAAGCCAGTTGTCTATTCACACCAAGACTGGTTACGCCTCGCCAAATTGATTATACAAGCATTGATGAGTCTGGTTGAGGGAACACTGCAGCACGCAAGCGGGACAACAAGGGCTGAAGAAAAAGACTCGCGACATCCCATTATCAGGAGGGGCAAAATGGTAAATCTTATTTAGAACCCTTTATTACGGAAATTAAAGGGAAGGGGTAGGGTAGGGCGCTTGCTTATTAAACGCAACCGTTCGAAAGGAAAGGTTTGCATGCGGGTCGAGGAGAAGTGGTTCCCATTTTAATCGGTTATCACGTAATGCTGTAGTTGAAAAGTCTTGAGTATACGGTGGCCCATAAGAGACATTTATTTTTCATTTTATATTTTTATTTTATCATACACTTCTCCGTGGAATAAACTTTTCCCCGTGGAGTAAACTTATCTCCGCGTGGAGTAAACATTTCTCCGCGGAAATAACTTTATTCCGTGGAGTAAACTTTTCACCGCGTGGAGTAAAGTCACGTAATTTCCGCGGAAAAAAAGTTTTCTCCATGCAGTGAAAAGTTTACTCCACGGAATAAAGTTTATTCCACGGAGAAAAGTATGAAAAAAAAATATATATATGATGAAAAATAAATGTCCCGTATGGGCCACCGTACTGCGAGTATCATATCGTTTTGACGTCTCATTAGCCTACCTGAGAAAACAGATAATGACGAATTTCTCTAGGCAAGGGAAAGGGTTCAAAATACATGTATCATATTTTGATCTTGCGGTGGGAAACTGCATCGAAGATCAGCGTATGGTAGACTACACATATCATATTCACCTATTATCTGAAGACAAAAGACCAGCTGAGTTTAGGTTAAAATAGTCTATAGTTGCGCGTCCATTACAGCTTTTATGCCCGGTCTAATTAGTACCGGTGTCTATCCGTGTATACATAAGATCGCATATTTCACGGCTTGCGCTTCCACTACAGGATTTCAGGTTAGTAGGTTGGCTACAGATGGCGATACGTGGCGAAAACTGGAAAATAAAAAATAGAAAAAAATTGTGATTTTGACCATGTAACGAATAATGGACCAGTTCATGACACATGGCCTGGGTTGGGTTGCACAAAACTCATGTTAGCGCTAACTTGGTGTTAGCGCTAACTTTATGTTAAATGACGTACATGTAAAAAGACAATGGATTGTTACGTCACTTAACATAAAGTTAGCGCTAACACCAAGTTAGCGCTATCGCGAGTTTTGTGCAACCGGTCCCAGAGTGACAAACATACATAAAACTAGTATAGGCTTAATAAATCACAACTAGTTTATTGCTCCGGTCAGAAGCGACCCTCAAGCAGCCATCTTTAGAGGTTATTCATTATGGTTTGATGACGTCTGTGGTATTTTGAATTGAAGATTTTGTTCACGACATGCTGAGAGCAATGTGATACAATTAATATGGCTGAAGGCCATGATCTTGCAAAATGTGTTATCAGTGGAACAAACTGATATTTAGGTTTTGTTGTCTGTTTTCATCTCTTACAATCAGTTGTTAAAATTTCATTGTATCGGGTTGCACTCTTGGAGTATGCCTATTGTGTCTACGCGAACACCTTTCGGGCATTTACGAACATACACAAAACCCTTGCAGATAACCGCATAATGTACTCTTAAATGGGTATCAAAAAATCTCCAATCATGGCATTTGACAATGCAATGTCTCATGTATCAGTCAAAAAGACCCATTTTATGACATGACATGGAATTCTTGAGCTAGAACGAATCACGCGTCTTCTCTGTAGGCGAAGCTCTCTTTCTCAATCATATCACTAACTACAAGAACGCCACGAGGAATGATTCTGACAAACTTTTGATGGAAAACAATACTTTCTAGTGACACATGTCTAATTTTTTAGAGTAGGTTTGCCACACATTTCCTGCACTGTTCGCCTTGTGATACTCAGTCAACTTTTCGACGGTGTCACCAAAATGTGACATCTCCTGATTAGAAAACAAAAAAAGCACAAGTAATTTTCCGCCATGTCTTTTTTCTATCGATTCCGCTACCCTCCTTCCGTAGTTGGTATCTTACCCCCGAATCGTCGGCTTCACAAAGAGATGAGCCAGCAGTGTCTCCTACTTAAGGCTACTCTGTCACAGCCCATAATTAACAGCAGGGTCATATTTCAGTCGAAACGGTTCTTCTTCGACTCGTGCGGGTAACAACCATACACGATTGACACATGGAATAATTAAGACACTACCGCAAGTCAACTTGTGTTCTGTTGTATTCCTGTTAGAGGATGTTTGCCCAATCATTGGCCGGATATAGAAAATACGGCGGACGACGCGCGCGCTTAGACCATCGCGAACAGTTGTCTGAACGGGGAAAATATTACAAGCTGTGATATAGTTACAAGATGTACCCATTGAACAAAGAATCTGAGGTAATTCGTCGACATCCTTGGTGTCCTATTTCACCGATCATGTCTGAACGCTAACTAGGGATGGGTGGAACTGTCAGAGATTTATTGGCATTTAATTAGGGCATGATATTAAACTGAAGGGAACAATATTGGGAAATAGATTTCTGATGGGTGTTCACGTGCGGTTGGCAGACGATGACAAGGTCGTTAATACGAATGTTGACATTGAATACGGTGTGATTTGATTGGAATTTAATGTTCTTGACTAACTTCATCCATCCCAAAAAAGGTTCAGCTAATAACTCTCATAGACAGGAAAAAGGCGAAAGTTAAAAATTGCTGCTTCTAAAATCTAAATTTCTCTGCATGTATCGACAAATTAATATTGTCCACTCATAACCCTACTACATGTAATTATACTATAAAGCCCGTGATTTTTACCAATCTAGTAGCTCTGATATTATGCATTGTCTGGTCCTGACCATTTTCATATTAGTCAACAGGCCTAGGGTGTGTAGAATGTTTCATGTTTGCCGACCAACGAAGCTACGAGAGCTTTCGAAGTACATGTAACGCCCGGAATTAACCCTCATTTAAAAACTTTTCTTGGCTACGGAAATCGTGAGTTTCTACTGGAGGTCCAAAGGGAGAGGGACATGGTATAATTCCACTGTCCTTAGACCACCAACCATTGATGTCCGCAGGGATTCTGTCTTTGCGAGTGAACCGTATTACGACCGAAAACTTTGGTTTTTAGAACTCTTCCGCATTCAAATAGAATGTACATTGGAACCTCGGTAAGTGGACCACCCACGGGACTGGAGCAAGTGGTCCACATAAGTGAGGTGGTCCCGTAGCCTATCTACACTCTCAGAAAAAGGTTCTAAAAGGGTTCTTTGCTGCCACTGTGGGAGAACCCTCTAAAAGGGTTCCATATAGAACCCTATAGGTCCACAAAGAACCCTTAAAGGTTCCAAATAGAACCCCAAGGTTCCAATTGGAACCTTTAAGGGTTCTTTATGGACCTATAGGGTTCTATATAGAACCCTTTTAGAGGGTTCTCACACAGTGGCAGCAAAGAACCCTTTTAGAACCTTTTTTCTAAGAGTGTATAATGTGAAGTTTTGGTACAAGGAGTGTTAAATTGAAATATTATCAATCAATATGTTCGTAAATTCTGTTGAACAGCATAGTGTAATTTCTCACACATACATGTACTCCATTAGACATTCTGTTTTGCGAAGGTATATACATGGTGAATGGTTTGCACCACGATA
>NMRB01001361.1:61911-112206 GCA_002633025.1 Notospermus geniculatus
TGTACGTGTATGTGTTCGTGGCCACTGGTTAGTCAGTACGCTTCAGTACCCACGTAAAATTTGACATTCCATCATGTATATTCATAAAATTGGTAACTAAAAATCACATATTGCGTGAATTGCCAGATTTTTCAAGACGAATAGTGGTGGGCTACAGCCCAACTCTCGGTGCTTGAAGGTCTGATTGGACAAAATGGGAAAATACCATCCAGGAAGGTAGCTTCAGAGTGGAACCCGAATGATAGAATCATCCCCGGTTCTCCCTAGAGACGGTTCCCAACAGGTTCTAACCCTGCCGAAGGAATTTTGACAAAGTGCTGAGTCCTAATGACTTTCTCTTATAATCTGCCGCGCAGAGCACTCATTACCACTTCATCCCTGGAGCAACGAGACAAATCCGCGAAAAATTAGTGCCCACCTCCGTATCATCGAAAATACCATGGTCTCATTATAAGACAATCATCTCCCACAATGGGCAATGAAGACTGAAGAAGGTGATGATTGCAAAGCGAAGGTAGTCAAAGATGGAATCTGACATCCCCGAGTCACAAATCCTAGCTCATAAAAGACACTAAGAACAATTGGAGTTAGTCTTAATGAGGAGATATGGTTTTGTAGTGGCCAACTTCGTTTTTCATGGCAGAACAAAGACGCTGGTGGGTGATCAGTGCTGATGAGGATGAAGCGCCGTCTAAGATCGTGCTCACCAGGCAAAATAATGACCCATGCAGCTAAAATACTACGCGGCTTTGCTTTGCACATGTGACTGGACACGTGATTGCCTTTAGATATCCGCGGAAATAAAAGGAAAAACTCGCGGATGCGTACTCAGAGAATGGGCGTTAGACAGGTGCGCCAGCGACGGAAGTTTAAATGAAAACTTTATAAAACGCTTTAATAGCTCAAGAAAAGAAGAAGCGGCTAATAAATGTGTAAAGACAATTGTCTTGCTGTTTGGACAACGGTTTACCGATCTTGAACTGGGCGCTTCATATCACGAACCCAGCGGGCGGACGAAGTCAACAATCGAACCAACGGGGTCCGCATGGTCTTAAGAAGTTCAAAATGATTTAAAAATGCGTTTAAAGAAGAGTCAAAGCTTTCAATACGACACCTAATTATCACAGTTTAAAGCGCCAAGGGTGTCCCTCTTGGATGGTTATTTTGTCTAATGTTTGGCTGAACTTTATTAGTGACCCTTCAGCTGCAAAGAGACATAAAGCGTGGCTATTAATAAAGGGTTTGTTGTCTGATTTTTTTTAATTTTGTGTTTTTTGCATAAGAAATCGTCTCTAGGTAATTAGAAAATACAATTTGAATAAGAAGAAAACAAAATTAAAAAATTGTTATAGACGTGGTATACAATAGCCCTTCGACAGGCATTTTATTACAAAATTTAAAAATGATCATCGAGTTGCTTCAAGCAAGCTAAAACGTGCCAATGAAAATTAATTTTCGGAAATGGTCATCATGTTACAAAAAAACTTAATGGGTAGAAAATAATAAAATATTTTCTAAAGGTACCTGCAGTCTCGTGTCGATCTGTTTAAATTTTCGTGATGAATCTTAAATTCAGTTGGATACTGGCCCGACACCTCCGGGTCCCTACACTTGCATAACGGTACCCTTGGCTGTTCAGGTGTGGGCCCCGGGATTGGGTTACCATCTAATGTAAAAACGCCATACCCCAGAGGCCAGTAAGATTTAATTAGAGGAATATTCGACCTGTTTCTGACGAGTTTAAAAAGAAATGAAACCGGTGTAGGTTTGATTTCAAATTGTTGAAAGATTGGAAATATTACCCTTTGGCAATTCATGTCACCTGTTGGCATCACCAACCTGACTAACTACCACTTTTTATTTTCTTGAGATCGGATCTGGTTCAAGCAAAAGAGAAATCTTGACATTTAGATCTTTAGATTTTGATTCTCACCTTATTTAAAGTGCACTCAGCCGCAAAAGTCACTTGCCTGAGCTGATAAGGAGGCGAGACAGATCGTTATCAACACCTTTCTCAGTCTCATTATAGCTATTATCACTGTTTAGTATCAAGAAGGTTTTGTCAAGGCAACATAATTGCACCTTTACCTTCACCGATCACTTTCATTCGAGTTTAAAATTAGATATTGAAAGTTGTGAAAAAGTCATCAATGTTTCCTCCATTGTGAGTCGAGGGTATCAATTCCAGTCAGTTCTCTAACGCGTCTAAAACGGGATGTCACAATGGCCAACTGAAAGCAAATAGCCGAAAAGGAACATGGTGAATTTCCTTTTTCTATTATTTCCAAATCTGATACCTACCGTCGAGCAAAAAAATAATAATTGGAGACTCCAAAGTTTATGACTGCATTCGGAAGTTTTTAAAAAAATGATCAAATAATTTTATGAATCAAGTGTTGCCTTGAATGGTGAGTCAGAAAGTACTGTTCGAATTTCTGCAAGCTTTCCATCACAATAGCGATAGAAACCGAACCATGGTAACAAAAGTATTCCCATGGCCAAAGAAAAGTACTGTTGGTCACCCTACATGAGGTATTTGTAAACAAACCTTATTAATGATACCAGTGCTCGCTTCCTGGGCTGTAAACGTTGCTCCAAGGCCATCTTACACCCACTCATAGACTGGGAAGCACGAATTGACTTGTTTTTATACCCTATTAGAAAGTCCAATTACTGTGTGTGGAAGATTATAGCGTTATGGAGTGAATGCTGGGAGTGATTTCCTTTTGTCATCAAAATTTTGATAAATCATAAGCCGTTTCTGTCACCCATCTAGGTACCGGTATCTGTTTTTTTGGTGGGTTTTTTTCGTTCATGATGAGGTGAAATGTTGTTGTTGATTGCATGTGTCTACCAGCATCAGGTCGTCAAGAGGGATTCAATGCCACTCTATAAGTTTATAAAAAGGAAGGCGTCGTTAGCTTTTGTATGAGCGTCGGCTACAAGCGGACCCCGCTGATGTTCAGCCCGCTCCTGGGTTGCAGGATTTCTTTCAAGGCCGTAGCGGGCGAAAGAAAACCTTGTCCTACACCGGATGACATCCTTTCCAACCCTTCCGCTTTAATGCCGGTTATTCTGCTGCCCCGAGGGTATGAACGGGAAAATTACAACAGACAATTGAAAGCATTAATACATGATTTTTGTACATGGTTAAGTAGTCGTAGCGCAGTCTCTCAGAAAGAAACAGGCAACAGTCCGAAAACATGGCTAAAAGAATGGCACGAACTCAGCAAGGAAAACAATACCTCATGCAAAGACAATGATAGTCTTCAGCAGTCTCGTTTTCATTTTTTAACTGGTCCGAGGGGGGGGGCTGACATGAGCAACAGGTATACGCTACATCTACAGCCTTTGACATAAGTTTATCTACTCCTAATACTTTGAATTATACCACTGGGCCAATTTTAACACGGTTTATTCCATATGAAAATACATCTTGTTGGACATATTTTCTGCATCAAAATTTTGGAAATTTGGAAATATCGTAGTTATGTAATACCTCATGAGAAACTCCCCTGAAAATCAACATTTTTATTATGTAATTTTTTGTGATTTTTGTTGCAGTTTCGATAGAGTGGAACTTTTTAAAGATTTTGGGCTTTACTTCATCAAATTATGTTGAGTGGTTGCTGAGATATTTGAGATTATCAACATTTTTGATAATTAGAGATTTTCGTGCTTTTTAGGAAATTTTAATGCCATTAGATAAAGCTAACCTCAGAATATGGATTTACAAAATTTTGGAACTTTTTGCGTTAACTGGGCAGAAATATTGCATATTTTTCAAAGTATCAAAATGTCGATATTTTGAAAAACATGCTTAACTTATCACCAGTTTCGGCTAAAAGTTCCAAAACTTCATGCTTTTACGTTTTAGGTGCGCTTTGTCTACTGATGACATCAAAATTTTGTGAAAAATTGAAAATTCTTTTGATAATCTCAAATATCTCAGCAACCACGCAACAGATTTTGATGAAATAAAGCTCAAAATCCTTAGAAGGTTCCACTCTATCAAAACTGCAACAAAATTCACAAAAAAATTACATAATAAAAATTTTGATTTTTAGGGTTTTTCTGATGAACTATTACCTAATTACGATACTTCCAAATTTCCAAAATTTTGATGCAGAAATATGACCAACAAGATGTATTCTCATATAGAACAAACTGTGCCAAAATCGGCACAGTAGTATTTGAAATATTCAAGGTATCAGGTGTAGATAAACTTATGTCAATGCTGTACATGTACGTGGACTGTATGTCCCTTTGAACTGCGTGTATATATCGGATGCCCCCGCCACCCCANGAAAAACATGCGATGACGTTTCCTATGGTCAACTCGTCAGTTTCCTTTCACACATAGTTCGTTTAACCTGTTCCACGATGTCTTTTTTGTTTCGGAAATTGTGTCAGGCGTCCAGTGGCCAAACATAATGGTCGATATTGGTATAGTATTAAAGCATTACATTGGATACTGATAACCGTGTACCAAGTAGAGTCGGGCACGTGCATTTACAGTCTGACACAATTTATGATGGTCAGTGATAAATTAATGAGGAAGCAATCCCACTTGAAGTTTCCCTAATTAAAAAGCAGTTCTCTAATTAAAGCGTTGTGAACCACAAATTTAGGATACGAAATTTCATCCGAAAATAACATTTTCACGTAGATAGAATATCCGGTGAAACCAAAAGGAAATATCATTAGTGTGCAAAAAGAAAACTCGACTTTGATAAACGCAATTTCTTTAGGAACGCTTCATTAAACCTTGTCATTCGTCCTCATGGTTGCAAGAACACTCTTACAAGAACATCGGCCACATGTAATGGTCAGCGCTTGTCTTTTAATCAACTGTGCGGTCGTTGTTTGTGGTGTCTCTTCAAATGTAAGGCATAGAGGCGTGCCTTCGTCCGGTTGAGCGGGTCTGATTCGAGTCATAAACCTCATAATAACCAGGAGATTACACGATTCAATTCCTCCTTTTCCGTGATGACATCCCTATGATATTATTTCCGTGCCACAGAGCCTGAGCGGTATTCAACGACCACGAGTGGATAAGGTTTAATTATCTGTGCTAAACGGCTGGAAATCGCCTCTTCAATTCTCATTAGATATCCTAAGATAATCATAGTCCCTCGATCATAATTAAAGGTTTTACCATTCAGATTCGACCCGTTTCTAATGAACCGAGAAAGGCGTCACTGATACAAATTATTGACAGTGACATGTTGATAAGTTTCACCAATTATTTTGGCAATATGTTCCATGTTTGTTCCAAATCTGGTTAATTTATTTATCTTCTGCTGTTCTGTGTAATGGAACAGCAGCTCCAAGTGCTTCAGGTATTGTATCCGCATATGTAGCAGTTGCCAGAAAACGAATGTTCCTAAAATGTGGTTATGTAATGACGCACAAGAATAATCCATCGATAATCGATCGATCGATCAATTCCTCCAAGTCACATAATTCAAGTGGTTGATATTTGTCGCTCCAAGTTATATTTCAAATGGTTAATATTTGTCGCTCTATCATGCGGATGAACATTTTGCTTTCCCGAGGTTATTTGGCTCAGATATTTCAAAATTTTGACACTGACTGCCTGTCTGAAGAAATACAAGATCAATTTCCAAGTTTACAAAGTGGTCCATACGTTAGTATTCATTGCAAAACATTTTCATAAGTAGTGTATGAAATATTATGAGGATTGAAACTTCCTTTGAATAATTTTGGGGAGATTCGTATGCACAGTGGATCTACAGCGAATGTACACGGACTGGTGTGGCAATTGTAGTGCTGCCAACGTCCGCAAAGAAATGTTTCAAATGACAGAGTTTTTTGCCGTTTTTTTGGTTTTTTTATTTTTTCCCATGCAGATGTATTCAGTGTTCAGTGTTCAGCTGCAGGCCTATACTACTTTGATCGCCATTATGTCACCTAGCCGCATAAAATTTCTGAATTTCTCGGCATAACTTTCACAACGCTTGACCGACGAAGGAAGGTTACGAGTATGGATGGGATTCGCCATTGGTCTCCTTTCTTGTTGCTTCCGTATTAAGCCTGCCGCACTCTGGAGCTATCTGCTGAGCAATTAAGTCATTCGAGACCGTTTGCTCAGCAGATAGCTCACGTGTGCACGTATTTTTCGGTGAGTTTTCTGCCTCGTGAGGGAGAAAACTCACCAAAAATACGCGCACATGCGAGCTATCTCTGGACAGACGGTCTCGAAAGACGTTTTGCTCAGCAGATAGCTCCAGTGTGCGGCAGGCTTTAGTCGGAAACGTTCCTTTTAGTGGACATTTCCCGGACTCTGATACCGAAGGTCTCGATCACCTCCTTGGCCAATCAAAGGCCAGATATGCGTCTCGAATTCCCAGTGTCCGTAAGAATTGGGGGACTAGCCGCTGGCATGGGGCAACGAACGCCTGACAGGATCAGCGAGGTCATCAATTGAAGTTACAACTGAAGAATTGTTAATAAAGCAAATGAATCTCAGAATTCAGAGAGTAAGTAGAATACAAAGAATGAAATGCTTGATTGAAGACAGATCGGGGTGTTCGAAGAGGGAGGTTTTATCTGGTTATAATAATTTTTGAGTGGGCGGTGAAGAGCACACACCTGGGTATTGTGAGGAATGACCAGGACATGACTAGCAGGATTGAAACAATTAGATCCTACCATTGTAAACGTGCAAAATGTTCCATCTCCGATATGTTTTGAATGGCACTTGCAATCCCTGCAGTTCCATTCAAATTACTTCTCCTACTCTGTTCGAAATTGATTGCTTACAAATTTTACGGCCTTTAACTCATGAGATGGGGAATAAAAAAAAGTATTTGATTTTCTGTCTATTTGTGCTGACATTGTTCATTCCAAGCGCAATGAGAGTCATAATCGGGTGGTTGAAAAATATTTCTTGAAGATTTTCTGACCCCCAAGTAATAAGTCGACCAATATCATCCATAATCATTTAAATTATTGGACGAAGCCAGCCGGTGGAACGTTTTTTTTTACTATTTTCTGACGGAATAAACTGCGACTTTAAACGAGGAGACACACAGACAAATGTGTCGGCTATCTGCCAGCATTTCTCAAACAATAAGTGCAAACACTGACATACGGAAACACTGGCAAATACCACACCGGCCATTTTTCTTCTTATTGTTTTATGAATTTGAAGTCCTTTTGTCCTTTTTCTTCTTATTGTTTTATGAATTTGAAGTCCTTTTGTCCTTTTTCTTCTTATTGTTTTATGGATTTGAAGTCCTTTTGTCCTTTTTCTTCTTATTGTTTTATGAATTTGAAGTCCTTTTTGCGACAATTGACGGTCAGTCCTGGGGCATTCAAATCAGCAGAATGCTCACAGCATCCGTTTGTGGCCGCATCTTTCACACCGATTCCAATTGCCCCAATCAGTCATAATTACATATCATCGAGAAGTTCCCACCACACGCGAAGGAAATGGGCAAACGTTGAATTTGCGTCATAAGGGTCGACTGTCTATTTATCGATCTGTGAACGGAAATGACCATGTGAATCTCCTAGGTGTTCGGTAGGAAACGGTCAGTCAGAAGTAAGATGCTTTGTTGGAAATTGATTGTCACGATTTTGTCAGCTAATTTGAAGGATTCTCACAAGAATTTCCAACCCTTCACACTAGCTCTTCAGAAACACCGTTGTCCTTGTGACGTAATGGCCCTCCTCCATCGGTTGCGCGCATCAGGGGAACATAAATTCGACGTGTCCTTTGCTGATTGACTTTTCAAAAGCCCTCAACTTGACAATGACTATGCTCATGTTGCCGGAAATATTACGATAGTTACGTTTATTTTCAACAATGAAGACATGACGAGAAGAATTAGAAAGTTCAATTAATTTGTGCTATGTGAATGAATTTTGCTCCGCACGAAGTGAATTGCATGAGAACGGGGCTATTTCGTCATTAGCCTAATATGGTGGTGCGCTTGAGAACAGCACTGGTTGAGTGATGATACATTTGAGTAAATTTGTACACCTGCACATAAGCTACGGTTACACCGTGTTTTTCCAGACCCGTGTCAAACTCGTGTGTACGAAAAGGTCGGCGAGAGGTCAAACTACTACTACATTGTAGTAAGGTAGCCTGGCGACAGGTACGCTGCATGCTGCACTGACTCTTCGGTCATTTCTGTATTGGCAGACAGTGTTGGAGGCGCGAAAACGACGTCACTTAATGGCTGCGCCATATCTGTATCCCTGTTAAGAACTAACGAAAACACAGGGATTTCGAAAAGCACGGCGAGCTTGCCGTGTTTCAAAGACCCGTGTTTTTCAGACACGGGTTTCTTGAAGCCCGGTAATTCATAGGTGTGACCGCAAAAAAACCCCGGGGATTTTATGTAGCGTAACCACGGCTATAATCTCCTCTCAGAACAGGTGCAGCTTTACATTATAATTATAAATAGCTTTAATCTTAGCCAATAGGCCGAGAAGCTGGTTGGGGGATATCAGTGAATAGAAAAGTATCTTTTCTTTGGTACACACAAAGCCAATGTTATAAAACTATCGCCTTGGCAATTCTGAAACATGAACATTCACAACTTCAATTTTTTGTCTCATATTTCAAATGGTAGTTAAGTAATTTTCTTATGCATTTATTTTCATAAAAAATGGCGTTGTTTATTAAATATTATTAAATATTTGCAAATTATAACATAATTGCCATCCCCCCAGTTGTCCGCCAGTAAAAGCTTCATGTTTGACCTTGTAAATAAAACAAACTCGTCTGCCTGCTCACCTGTCTGTCTGTAGACATGGTAGATTAACCAACACACTTATAAGGAAAGGTTGTCATATATTGCTTGTTATTTTCATTTTCAAAAGTCACTCCATTCTTAATGATTCATCTCACTTAAATCCCATGTGTGAAGAAAACAGAAGTACTATGTGTGAAAAAAATCACACATGGTAATTTTAAAATTCCCATCTGTGAAAATAAAAATAACACATGTAGAAAAATCACATGTGGTAATTTCGTAAGTAATAAAGAAATTCCCAGATCGGTCATTCTCTGGAAATGGTACATTTTGCATAGGGAGATTTTTGGAAAATCAACATGATTTAATTATTTTCCCCCGTTGTTATATGAATTGTGTTCGCACACCTTAGAAAGAAACTTGCGTTAGCAGTGCTCAATTCTTGTTCATTACCTAGGATTTGACAATCAAAGGTATCTTCTACCCCAACAATGTCATTCCTGTTACGGACATATGAGGTGAACATACATACTCTGGCCTTTGCAATCTACCATGGTAGGTATCGTTAAAAGCAAGAAATGTTGTCCTCTTAGAAGATGGTAAATAAAAACGATGGAATGATTCCAAATGGATTACTCTGCTTATAGACACATTGTGTTTTTCACAAAATAATAGCAAAAAAGTGTTCTTCTAACTCCCCTAACAAAATTACAAATGGAAGGACGATTAAAAAATTCATAACACGTAGGACTAGCGGTCTGGGCCAGTAAATTGACAAGCAGAATTATTGGCCAAGCCTTGTCCCTGAGACACTATAGCAGGATATAGCAGGAAATTGTCAGTCCTGTTACCTATCAAACAGTAACAGGAATGACAAAACAGTAACAGGAATGACAAATAAAGTCGTAATTCCAAACGAACAAGTGCAAAATGACATAGGTCCACTTAGCCAAGAACAAATTTATCCAAATACAATGTAATGTGTATGTCTGCTTGAAGGACTTTATGATGACTGTCATTCCTGTTACCCGTTTTGTCCTCCCTGGTAACAGGAATGACCGTAACAGGAATGATGAAACGAGATAAAATTTCAAATGGATATCTGTTATATGGCACATGGTCATCCAAACTGACATCAAGGTAAAGTATACCTGGCGAATGATCTATTAAAAACAGTTTCCAGCTGATCCAGAACATAACTGTATCGTTTTTGGTGTAACAGTACTGACTGTCAATTAAAACACTACCCTCTTTTTTGTGATATCTTTCTTACTTCGCCAAAGGATATCATATATTGCCGCCATTGAACTTGGGGAAATGAAGGAACATGTGTGCTGCCATCTACATTCCAATTTTGACACCACTTGACTTTATGATAATGTGACTGATCCGGAGTTGACAGCTGGTAACAGGAATGACAGGAGAGACCTGGGACAGAGCTTCATTTGCCAGTTTTAACCCCTTTCCACCGAGTAGTATATAAAGTACGCCATATTTTGAGTGAAACAAACCATAATGTACCATTATATGCAAAAATTAAGTCGTTGATATGGTAAACTGTTATGTAGTGGGGATTTGAACCTGGAAACGTTAAGATTGGGACATACTGAAAATAGCTGAAAATGAACATTGGATGAGCCTGAGAGCAAAGCATGGGTCATGGTGGGCTCGAATTTTACCCTGGTAACCTACCCTCACCCTTGGTCTATTGAGCAAAGTATTGCAAAAATGGCTAGGATAAACACAGGCCTTTACTAGGGGCAAGGACTCAAAATGTACCATTTCCAGAGAATGACCGAGATGTGAAAAAAATTCCCACGTGTGAAATAATCCCATGGAAATTTCACATGTGGTAAATGAAAATTAACATATGGGAATCTGAAAATCACATGTGGGAAAATAAAATTCACATAATGCAAAGGTTTTTACATATGTGAAGAGCCATTTCACATATGGGAATAGTCATTTCACATATGTGAAAAAAAATCACATATGGGACTTTTTCATAAGTACTACGATAGAGGGCAGTACACCGCAACTTTGGAGATAGGCCTACGATGTAATTTTGACAACTATTTCATCCTGTCCAATCATTCCGAAGTATGCTTGAAATGGAGTACCATGAATAATGATGAATGTACACATGTATATTTTGTTCGCACCTTCCAGCTTACAGTTCGTAATAAAAAATATGATATTAACATATTGCGTGCTTCGCATTCAAAGAACTACGTGCATTCAATCCAATTTACACTAATTGGCAAGTAATCGCAAGCTCAAAGAATTGCTTCCTAACTTCCATTATTCAGTTTGTGTTCTCACATTCACCTGATCACTCAGACCACACTCTTCAGTTGTTCACTCGTCCGCGAGATTCTGACGAACGTGACTTCCGCAGTATCATCGTCATGTTCCTGTTCACGAAACACAGGTAAACATTTAGCAATAAGACTGTAATTATTGACAAGATTTGCGCGAATCTTGGCCAAATTATCTCGCTTTCTGAGCGAGTGAATCCTGTCTTCATGTTGTCTTCTACCCATTGAGGGAGCAATTACACAATCTCAGGCGCGTGTCTTGGCATTCACTCCATCCAAACCTGGCATTTGAGATTGAAAATTACAAAGTGATTGATATTTCGGCGAGCACAAAGGAGAAGGTTTGTGAAAAGGACCGCACTGTCTTTAAAAAAAACATTTATTATTTGTATCCTCCACTTGCTTGTGACATTAGTATACTCTTCTTTCTTACGAGCTTTTCCATTGGTCAGCTTTGAATGTGTTGTCGTCGTCACGGCACAAGAAAAAGCGTCGGACCTCTCGTTACTGGATCGACACAATGGTTAATGGTGCTCTCGCACTCGTTTTGATCAAAACTCAAAGTGCACTTGACGCCTTGAAAAGGCAGCACCTTCCAGGGTTCTTTTTTTTTCAAGAATAACAAGAGCAACGCAAAGCGTGTCATATGCCCCCGCGTGTATGTTGAGTTGGGCGAACCTCCGGTCAAGTTATGTTGAAATCAGATTCCGTCGATATCAGGGAACATGCATACCAAAAACCAATATCACCGGACAAACAGTACATTCCTGAAATTGACGGAATCTGGCGGCCATATTGTAAATTGAAATGCAGCCATTTTCATAGGAACCTTACTTGAGTTGCCATCAACATACATACAAAAAGTCAATAGGATCAGACAAACGCGTCTCCCTGAAATTGACGGAATCTGATTTCAAGATGGTGGTTCTAGTGGCCATATTGTAAATCGCAGCACAGCCGTTTTCGAAAGGAACCTTCCTCTAGTCACTCCCAACATACACACTAAACATCAATACGATCGAACATACGGTTCTCCCTGAAATTGACGGAATCTGATTTGAAGATTGCGGCTCTGGTGGCCATATTGTAAATCGCAGCACGGCCATTTTCGAAAGGAACCTTCCTCTAGTCACCCCCAACACACATACAAGAAATCAATATGATCAGACAAACGGTTTTCCCTGAAATTGACGGAATATGATTTCAAGATGGCGGCTCTGGCGGCCATACTGTAAATCAGAACGCGGCCATTTTCGAAAGGAACCTTCCTCTAGTCACCCCCAACATATACACAAAAAATGAATACAATCGGACATATGGTTCTCCCTGAAATTGACGGAATCTGATTTCACGATTGCGGCTCTGGCGGCCATATTGTAAATTGGAACGCGGCCATTTTCGAAAGGAACCTTCCTTTAGACACCCCCAACATACACACAAAAAAATCAATTTGATTGGACGAACTGCTTTCTTTTAAATGATTGGAAATGGAAAGTTTACGGCGCGACGACGCCGACGCCGGACGCCGCCGCCGCCGACGACGACGACGCCGACGGACGCCGGACGGACATAACGGGTGACGACATAATGCCCCCGCTTCTGTTGAAGCGGGGGCATAAAAACCTGAGCGTGTAGAGCTGTCAGACTTTCCTTTATTTCCTGTACATTGATTTACAGAATTGACTTGTCACAATGCACGATTTGTCACTGACAGCCTCTCGGACGGTACCGTACAGTGCAAAGCGCTAATCCAGAACCTGTTGTCTGTTCAAATGCCAAACAGGAAAAAAGGCCAAATTAGAGACAAAATTTGCTTCGCAATCATTGACGAAATGGCTTTCTTCACTACATCAAGAGGCGGTCAACCATACAGAGGCAGATTGGGGTGGGGGATGTCCCTGTGCTAGCTCCGCCCTGGATGATATTGCGTCTGCACTAAAACTGGGGGTGTCACGCGAAGATGTCATCTCTTGTATCCGTCGCTAGATGGCGCAGCGACCGCTTGGGCATTAAAATCGACAACATGAACAACACCGTGGGTGCATTCACCATTCTTGGTTTGTCCATCCGTCGGTGCTCGAAAAGAGATGGATTCAGTTTTCCAGCAGACGAATCTATCAAAAGAAGGGATTTAATTGCTATTCGGCCTAACTTCAGCCGTGAGAAACTAAATGAATGAAGTCCGTGCTGACCACTTGAAGCGGACAATAGTACTCTACTTCACTCAAAATACCTCTGTTCCGTCAATGAATGTGGTTTCAGCCGGCGATGGATTAGAATGGTGATCTTTAAAGGGATTAGAAATGGGGATAATCTCCATCCTCAGTTATGTTGGAACATGTATTTTTCCGTTTCACGATGTACGTGTGTGGTTAGTGATAAAACCCTGAACGAAACGAAACGAAATGAAGTCATCGAAATCATCGAAATGGGCATGATTTGCATTATTGGTTCGCTATGGAGCCGCTTGGAGCGCTAGCTGCGGCCATATGGACCCCTATTTTCACACCAGTTTTCCAAGGCATTTGTATGACGTAATCAAGCTTTACTTGACGTTTACGGCCTTATTTTGCGGTGTTTGAACGTCATATTGCGTCTGGTGATAGTCTAGCATTAGCTGTCGACCTGATTGGTTGGGCAGGACGAACAAACGTCAGGAAAGGTACAAACTTCGGCGATTTCTAAATCTATTTTTAGACAGTTTCTTGGGGAGGTCAGACGGGGGTCTGGGCGGTAGATAAAGTGGTGATTAAAACCTTTGTAAACTGTACTAAAATGTAAATATGTACATTGGACAATTTTGTCAATAGCTATTGGGAGCTATTTTATGTAATGCGCATGATTAGACACGATTTTAAAGCAGTTACCGGTCAGGAGTTGAGAAGTCATTATCCTTGCGATTCCGTGACCTGATCATCGCGGAGGAACTATTTCTTAGGCTAAGGGTGGCTGCACACCTAACGCGATTCGTTGACGCATGCGGCAAATGCTTTGTTATTTTCCGCCGCACTGCACGCAAACAAAGGTTTTGACGCATGCGTCGCCCTATCGCATGCGAATCGCGTTAGGTGTGTCCCTACCCTTAGGCTAGGGACACACCTAACGCGATTCGCATGCGATTGGGCGACGCATGCGTCAAAACCTTTGTTTGCGTGCAGTGCGGCGGAAAATAACAAAGGCGTTGCCGCATGCGTCACCGAATCGCGTTAGGTGTGTTCCTACCCTAATATGCATGCGCGATGTAGTTCGTAATGTACCGGTACTTTATCCCGTACTTCATAGGCCTACAATCGCAATGTTTTCGTCAGTCTTTGCTAAAAAAGTGTTTCTTCTTTTGATACGTTATCTACATTGACGTTGGGGAGGTTGGGGCGCATCTTTTGCCGAAATTTGAACACAGGAAATTTCCAGCGCCGCCTGACATTATCTAAACAATACATACATGCATAGCAGCGCCGCGCTGAGTGCATAGTCGCCCTGGCCAAGTGGCAAAGCAGCCTGCCCATAAAACAGAAGGTCTCGCGTTCGATACGCGGAGCGTGTAAATTTTCTTTGCCTTGACTAATTGTTTTTTCTTTTTCTTCTTTTATCTTTCTGGATTTTTCATCGTGTATTTTAATGATCTTGCGTTTTATTTCGCATGAGAATGCATGTAAAACATGTATTGGGCCTATCCAGTCATACAGTCACCACTTCCTGCCTTCTCCCCAACCATGCTTATTCGACATAGCGAACCCCTGTCGCCACCCGGCTTGTTCAATTTATTTTCGTTTTATTGTCTTATTGTAATACCGATATTTTAGTGGATAACGTAGAATCTGCTCCGACAATGACGCTTGATTTATGCACCAACCGAATGAGTGAAGAAAACGCAGAATAAAAACTGCCGGTAACTTGAGGAGCACCGAAGGAAATTTCGTACATGATGATTCTGATTGATTTTAAAATAATAATTCAATTTGATTTTGTGTGGTGTGTCGAAAAAAACGTCAATCTCAAGGCGGATGCATACACCTGCAACAAAATGACACTTATTTAGGCCTATGTCAGTTCTCAAATTCCTTGCGAGTCCCATTTCGATGATTTCGAGGATTTCATTTCGTTTCGTTTCATTCCGGGCTAACGATACATGTATACCTCTACTGCGCATATCGTCGATAGTAAATTGTTGCTTCTGTTCCAACAACTCATCCTGCCAGCATTTTGCCTCGAGTAGCATTGTAATAAGAGAAATGTGTCAACCATTCCAAAGAGTTGTACCAATAAAATACCCTATTGTCTGTTCATGACAAATTGCTGCGAATTCATTTTTCTGTTGCATTCACCGCAGCCATTTACGGGTTATTATTGCGTGAAAGTAATCTGCTGGTTAAGACTTGACATTCATATATCATCCTGCGATTTCATGTGGTCAAACTCCACTTCATTAGGATGGGTTTATTTTGCAATTACAAGAAGCCAGCAGCCGTTGAATTGTTGAAAAAAGTCATTTTCCAGAGCTGTGATTAAGCGGGATATTGGACAATTGTAGAACAAAGAGAAAAATACAGAGTGCCCGGATCAATTGACTTCGAGCAGCACCTGCACATTGATGCAATACCGACCCTCATCGACATAAAATGCGTGTGTTGATAATGTAGGCCTAGCAGTATGTTGCAGTGTTGCCCGTGGAACGAGGTTTAGCAGTTGCAGACGACCCGTCGCTGGTGGAGATGTTGCGGAGTGTTTGATGAGTCAACAAGTCCGGAACTCGTGACGCGGGCGGAAAATCTCGCTAACAATGGGCAACAATACATCCATGGCACTATATCAACAGTAAATCCAATAAAACATCCGATGATTTTCTACTAGGATTGTTGAGGTTGAGAAGCCACGTCCGGTGTAGCCGAGTGTGAAACACAAACTGGCATTAACAAGTCGATTTGCAAAGGATGTTGGCTCATTTACAAATGATGAGGCTGATTGATGGAGCGGATGTCGCTCAAGGGACCCGAAAAATGCAGTCCGAAAGAACGGTGTCAAACGACTCTACAATACCTCGTTTGCAGTATTCGTTGTGTCCTCAATGATTAAAACTTGACAACAAAATCATACAATAAATTGGATTGAGAGGACCTTTAGATAACTAAGTCCAAAATAAATGCAAGGTTAAAGCCTCACAGTGTTGAATTTTACGGTATTTTCAAAGTGTTAGGAGACTGCAGGAAGAGGTCTCATAGCCTCGTGAAGGTCCCCAAAATGCTTGCATGATACGTAGGCTACTTCAAAAAATCAATGCTTAGTTCGAAAAAAACAGCAGGCAGAGCTCTAATGTATCCACATAGAGCATAGTACATTATACACTACACTAACGTTGGAGGACGTAAGCACTTTGTGAATTCAATACAGTGCGGCTTTATTGGCGTTCAAGTGACTCAGCGTTGCATTTGGATTCGGACAGCCCTCAAAGGAATGATAAAGATAAACATGTACATGTACGACACTGTATTTTCGTGATTTCTGGTACATAACCAATACACAAGTCTCATCATTATAACTGTTAGCTTGTTGTAGCCTCACGGTTTCATAACATTTCTTCGAGTTCAGAATAGGGATCTTAACACCTCATCCAGTCATCAGGAATAAAGAAGCTCATAGGAATGCCAAGCATGGCGAAGAACTGGGCACAGTGGGTACCTACTTTCTTATCTTAATGCACTAAAAGGTAAAAACAGGAATTCCGAGCATTTCATTTCCAACAATATCGAGTGAAGTAGACAAGGGGGTAATATATTTTTGTTCAGAGAGCTCACGAATGATTTCCATCTCATCATTAAAGTGTGAATTAAATCTGGAAAGTTTTTTTATACATCACGAAAGTTCTGCTAAGGGAATTATTCGAATTTAGAAATTCCGCCCACCCGATGCGCGCGGTTTCCCCTGGGTGATGCTAGGGGGCGTCAAACCACCAATAAGTTCGGGACAGGACCCGAGGCAAAGCTACCATCTCGCTTTAGGTATGCGTGCCTCCTGTCCACATCGTTATTAGGGGCGGGACCTTTGAAGTTTGTTTGGTAATCAAGACGTCCCGCGGGTGTTACGTTTCGCGGTTTTCTGCGGTTGACAACACATCGCTGTTGATGCGACGCCCATCTGTTCGGCTCTGAGACGAAATCTTCTTCATGGGCGTCGTGCTGATTCGCATGGGCTGTTGGGAGCAGGATGATACCACGACCTACTGTATAACTATAATGAATCACCTTTTCCCTTGAGGCTTTTTGAGTTTTTCATTGAACGTATTGACGGAACTGCACCACCTACCGGTCGGTGCATGCGACATAAGTAGAATGTACAACCGTGGTGTAAGTTGATGAAAATGTTATGGAGCTTTTCAGGCTGAAATAGTAAATACATGTACCCCCCCCCCCCCCTTTAACCTTCTAAATTGCTCGCGTGCACTCAGAGTTTAGTTCCGTCTTTTGCTCTAATTGTCCATTTCTTATAGTTAGTTTTACCTTGTTCTGGTTCGGTGAGTTTAATGATTAAATGAGGACGACTAGTTGTCCAGTCGAAAACGTTTGTCTTGTGAATATTGTAAATATTACGAATCAATATGAGAACTCAAGTGTTATTGCTCATTTCTTACTTTTGGTATGCAAAAGTCAACCCCTTACCAAAACTGTATTGATGAGTTTACAGGAAAAGCCCCAGCTCGACACTTGGTAGGCCTCCATCTTCTTTAATTATCAATGTCAATTACAGTCAGTTTTTTGACATGGGCTACTGGAATTAGTTCTTTGAGTGACATTTTAGATAGGTGAAACTAAACATGAGAAATTCTTTGGTTACTCTATCTACATTTATTTTATCCTACTGGAATTAACCAGCAAAACCGGTATATACATGTACAATGTAGGCCTAATCATAAATCGCCGTTATAGAACCCGATGTTTAAGCGAGAAAGATTTTTTTCCACAAGTGGTCGGAAGATGGCCTGGATGGATAAAAAGTCATCACAGTAATTTTGCGACAGGGAACTTTTTCGCTGGTTAACGTCATCACGAGTACCGTGATCTGTCACCCCGGACAACATTCACCCTTTCAGGTTTGAGCTGACCTCTGACTGAAGTGTGTCTACTACACCTACACTACTTCATTCTTCATGTCAGCATTTACTCTAGGTGCTAATTCCTGCTCGGCGACATAAGTTATGAATGGATCTATTCCCGGCCAAAACTAGATGTGAAAACAACTATGTGCTCCCGGCGTATGCCTACGGGTGAGCTATGATATTAATATTCATAAGGCACGAGTTTGCCCAAGAGGGTAAGTTGTTAAAAGGCGGCGCCGGAGGCATTTATTCGTCGCTGAGCTTAGAGGATGTTTGGGTCACCGCTGATCAAGGCTCAAGGCATCGCCTGAGCATCTTGCCGTCAGCACCGTGGAAGGCACTGATCGGAGGCTATATTAGACACCCCATAATGTTAATGTGCCCTAGGTTGGATTTACCGCGGACAAATTATAACAAACTGGCTAATAACACACACACCGAACGAAGTGGCCCCCGACGACTACGCGGTATCACTTCTGATTGAATTTTTCAAGAGGCGGTGATTGTGTGAACGGGGAATGTTTTGAGGCACTGATTTCAAATAGAAGAATGAAACGAAGAGATGAAAATGAAGTGATGATTGTTTGTGTGCTAAATGTAGGCTAACAGGACCAGGGCCCAGTTTCACAGAGATTCTTAAAGGGCGGTTTACACTAGGTTGCACCAAGTTGCAAGTTGCTGCAACCCGCAACTTGTTGCAGTCTACCTGCGACGTTTACACATTGCAACATTCAGGGCGATAAGTTGCAGAAGTTCGCAACAAGGTGCAGGAATTTTGGCGGGAATCCTTTGTTCGGCAGCCATTTTGGCTTTAGTAGACGTCACATAATTTTTTGCTGTATTCTCATTGGCCAGCGACTTGCAACNCCAGCAAAACCGGTATATACATGTACAATGTAGGCCTAATCATAAATCGCCGTTATAGAACCCGATGTTTAAGCGAGAAAGATTTTTTTTCCAGAAGTGGTCGGAAGATGGCCTGGATGGATAAAAAGTCATCACAGTAATTTTGCGACAGGGAACTTTTTCGCTGGTCAACGTCATCACGAGTACCGTGATCTGTCATCCCGGACAACATTCACCCTTTCAGGTTTGAGCTGACCTCTGACTGAAGTGTGTCTACTACACCTACACTACTTCATTCTTCATGTCAGCATTTACTCCAGGTGCTAATTCCTGCTCGGTGACATAAGTTATGAATGGATCTATTCCCGGCCAAAACTAGATGTGAAAACAACTATGTGCTCCCGGCGTATGCCTACGGGTGAGCTATGATATTAATATTCATAAGGCACGAGTTTGCCCAAGAGGGTAAGTTGTTAAAAGGCGGCGCCGGAGGCATTTATTCGTCGCTGAGCTTAGAGGATGTTTGGGTCACCGCTGATCAAGGCTCAAGGCATCGCCTGAGCATCTTGCCGTCAGCACCGTGGAAGGCACTGATCGGAGGCTATATTAGACACCCCATAATGTTAATGTGCCCTAGGTTGGATTTACCGCGGACAAATTATAACAAACTGGCTAATAACACACACACCGAACGAAGTGGCCCCCGACGACTACGCGGTATCACTTCTGATTGAATTTTTCAAGAGGCGGTGATTGTGTGAACGGGGAATGTTTTGAGGCACTGATTTCAAATAGAAGAATGAAACGAAGAGATGAAAATGAAGTGATGATTGTTTGTGTGCTAAATGTAGGCTAACAGGACCAGGGCCCAGTTTCACAGAGATTCTTAAAGGGCGGTTTACACTAGGTTGCACCAAGTTGCAAGTTGCTGCAACCCGCAACTTGTTGCAGTCTACCTGCGACGTTTACACATTGCAACATTCAGGGCGATAAGTTGCAGAAGTTCGCAACAAGGTGCAGGAATTTTGGCGGGAATCCTTTGTTCGGCAGCCATTTTGGCTTTAGTAGACGTCACATAATTTTTTGCTGTATTCTCATTGGCCAGCGACTTGCAACTTGTTGCAACTTCACCAGAAAATAGGATCTGGATCCTAATTTTGCAACAAGTTGCAGTAGTTAGTTGCAACAAGTTGCATGCCCGTTTACACACGCAACTTTGATGAAATTTTTGGTCGCATCAGGTGGCTTGTTGCACTTGACTCGATGACTCGATGGCGCGATGACGCGAAGGCGCGAAGAAGGCCAATTAAATTTCCTGCATAATTGGTGAATGCCTTCTTTTAATTCGAGTTCCCCATTTCAGAACACTGGGTTACTATGCAACATTTTTAGGAAGGTGAGAAACATGCAGTAGGATCATTGCTGAAAAGGGCTGAAAATTAACGCTATACCTCCTCCGGGGTTTGGAATAGGGAGACAAAACCAATCCCTACAACTTTTCAAAAGGGACCCATAGTAAATTCTCAAGGACTTAGGAGCTGTAGGCCTAGTTCGAGGCTATCCAGCTGGCGACACTACGACGGTCCACTTCCGCCGTTATCCATTCCACTTCTTAGAAATAACGAGCTGAATTTCATTGAATAATTTTGGCGGTCATCGAGTCATCGCGCCATCGAGTCTTCGCGTCATGGAGTCAAGTACAACAAGCCGCATCAGGTTTATGCAACAAGTTGCATGAAGTTGCATTATGAAAGGTTGCATGTGTAAACGGGCCTTAAGTCTAAAGTTTGACTTAAGTCATCATGTGACCAGATTTCAGCAAATCAGATGACTTCATTTCAGACTTAAGTTTTTTCTTAGACTTAAGAATCTTTGTGAAACTGGGCCCAGAATTCTTCGGCTTTTGGCTTCTTTGCAGGGGCGTCGGAGCAGGGGGGGCTGGGGGGGCTATAGCCCCCTCACTTTTTTGCTGAAAATGTTGTGTTTTTAACATCGGGTCAAAGGCACAGAGCAAACGCACGTCAAATAAAAATCGCCCAAAAATATGGTATTGTAGATGCTATAATCTGCTGTCAGATGCCAGGAAATCGCATCTAAGGGTGTTTCATCGTAAAAATTTTCTGGGGGAGGACCCCCAGACCCCTCCCCCCCGCTGCGGCTTCGCGCCTTCGGCGCTGGTGTCATGCACCTTTCTTTGTCGCGTGAGGCTCCCCCAGTTCCATTGCAAATTTCAGCCCCCCCAGATGACGTCCATAGGCAAAACGCTCCGACGCCCCTGCTTTGATATTAGTCCACGTCCTTGTATGGCGTTCTGCGGAAACATTGTGTTAGAGCAAATCTGAACCCTGGTTTAGGACCCATGGGTACCCGGCTTTCAAAAAGTCATGTTGCCAGAATGCCATAAGGATGTGGACTATATCTTGACGCAAATGTTTTGACATCAGTGACTCTCGTTGCCTGGGAAAATCATCCATAGCCAAGCAGGGTTCATTCATTGGTTCTTCTTGCACAAACGGAGTTCTGTGTCGACAGACAAGGAGTGCATGTACAACAATGTCGCCACGATCAGGTGGACGCAGTAATAAATTTGTCATACATTACAGATAATTGAGGCGATTTCTCCCTAGTACATATAGCTACTTTTAGTTAGGGTATATAAATTTGATGCAAATTCTAAGAATTTTCCTCAGTCAAGGTCGATAACCCCCGACGGTAGTCACAAGTGTCACAACATCCACCGGCCACTCTTTCATGGGCCATATATTGCTGATGGCAAGTGGTAAAAACTCGCCAGAAAAGGATACCGTGCCAATTAAAAGCTATTACTCAGTTTCCCCTCTAATTAAAAGAAAATTGTTCGCCGTTATAAATGTCGAGTGACAATAAAAGTGGACGATCATCACTGCCCCCCCCCCCTCATCAGTGGAGAGTCCCCCCGCATTCTGCTCCTGGATCCGGATCACAAAAAAATTAGCGTAGAAACGTGCGGTGTACAATTATCAAAGGCTCATTAAAAAGTTATAGCACTGTTTCGGCGGAGTATTCTTTAATGAAGTTCCAGCGATACTTCCGTCGTTGGTCCGCGTCTTTGACCCACCCGTAGTACCTAACAGCTTCATCAGTGTTCCGGACATGGTATTCCATGTCGTTCACTAATCGAAAAATATTGTTGAATTGTGGCATGTACCAGTATGACAGGGTGTAGAGCAATAATCACAGTTTGATATCAAAATAACATGAGAAATGGATCGTCTGCTCTAATAATGTCCAACAGAGCAGCCCACATCATCGGGATGGAACACGTGATGTCGCACGTGACCACGCGGGTCAAAGAAAACGTAGACGGTGTAATCAGCCAGGTAAAAAATCAAAATGCAGGTGCCACGTTGGTCGGGCGGTCAGTATCATAAAGGAGACAGAGTACGCGTATTGTCGCGTCTTCTCAACAACTGTTTCCATGACGTTAATTCAAAGTTTTATTATCCTGATAGCCGTTACGACAATAATTGTCCACCAGCACTGAAGTTGTTGGTCATGCGAGTTTTAGAAATACCCCACAAATATAATGATGTCGGCTGCAGCCAAGAAACAAGAAATAATAACCTATATTTTTTCGTATTGCTATAGAGTCTCGTTGTAATAGTCCCACTCATTGTCAGATAATTAATTTCAATTTTGCGTTAAATATCCGTATGAAAATCATGAAAAGCGCTGATAATGGGCGCAGGGCCTGGTCCAAATGTTTAATTACCCCCGCGAGGTTGATATTCCGACGTCGCGGACAGGTGCCATCATTTCCAGAATGCAGATCTAAGCTTTGACTTCTCGTTAAACATGTCAAAAGAGATATCACTGCTTCATTGAATTTGAGATTGAGAGGGATTTGAGATGTGCGATTTGAGACGTTACATGTATGTTCTGCAATTCCGGCAATGCTCCGTACCGTCGATCCGTGTCACGTATGACGTATCGAGCTAATGCATTTTCTATTAAAGTCATACGTCATATGATACGGATCGACGATAGGGAGCGTTCCCTAAAAAATCGGATTTATACTCTAAACTCCCACTTACCTGTTCGATTCTTGAACTCAGGGAAAAATGACTAAATCCTACGTAAGAGTTGAAGATAATGGTGTGGGAGTATGGTCAGAAATAGTTGATTCGTATCACGTATGACGTATCGAGCTAATGCATTTTCTATTAAAGTCATACGTCATACGTGATACGGGTCCACGATACGTAGTCTTGCCGAAACTCCCTAGTAATGTCCTGTCCACTTACGTGTCTCCCTCCCGAGCCTGGCAGAATGATAGCGTGCGATATCTTCAACTTAGGATTTGGTCATTTTTTTCCGAGTTCAGGAATGGGACAGGTAAGTGGGAGTTTAGAGTAGTTCGAAAAATCTATTTCATCCAAAATAATGTGCATCATCTGGAAGTCATTTAAGCCATTTCTACCGACCATCAGCAATAACCATTCCCATACGAATTAAAGTACATGTCGGATTGTTCCTTACATTCTCCAGGGTATCCGGGTAAACAGAGTTACAGAGCTACCCTTCTTAAGCTCGCGGGCCGAATTTTTATTTCTACAAACTTCCTGCATGTACCGTCGTACATTACTTTCTCTGCTGTCATAAAGGAATCAAACATACGATGAAGTAACTGAGGGATACACTTCATGTGTTGCCACCAGATGTCTCTCACTGCCTGAATTTTGGCTTTACGTAATAGGCAGGAGCCTCAACTTTTTTATGGTAGTGGGGTACATGAATCTGTCAACTTGATGCATTAAATTCCATTTCTGAGGAAAACAGAGGGGTTTTCAGCACAATTAGTGTTCCACGTGCAAATGTACGTTAGCCCGCACAGATGACCCTGCGCTTTCATCGTTCGTGGGGTTTTCATTAAATGTGACCCGGTGTAACGTTTTTGAGCGTTCCCCATCTGCGAGTGTTCCCTATTGTCTGACGGAATAAGCCGCGACTCAACAATGGAGGACACACAGAGAAACGTGTCGATCTATCTGCCAGTGTTTCCAGAACAATAGGGGGAACACTGACACACGGAAACACTGAAAAACTTTACACAGGCACGACAAAATGAGTCGGAATGCGCACATAAGAAGACCCAACATGTCCAAGGTGACACCAACGGTTCGCTGATTTCAGGATTGTCTGCCCATTGTGAAATTTGACTTCGTCAATTTCTGTGGTTGCTGTCTGGTTCCACCTTCAGTCTTCTTCTGTGCGACTTCCGACTCATTTTGCTGTGCCGGGTCACAAATCAGTCCTTTTGTATCATAAGATCAACAAGTCTGAATTCAACAAAATTTGCAGTAAACATGCAGAATGGTCTTGCCTATCATGGAAGAGTCAGAATGCAAATCTGTTGAGGTTTAAAGGGATACTGTCCACATTTATAAAATGGTAAATTTGTAAGTTGAACCCTTTATACTGCTGTTAGATGGTAAAGCTTGAGTATTCACCTTCAAATCACGAATGAGGTTGTGGGATGGGGTAAGGGTACGTTCGACAAGTTCAGAAGGAAACAATCTTGCGACTCATGGTTGGATGTAAAATGCCCAGGAACTACAATAGGTGAATCTCTAGTGAGATTGACAAGGCCAGGCCGAAACAGGGATGTAGTCAGAGAAAACGTAAAATAGCCTACTTTTCGATTGGGTCAGTTCATGCACTATGTTCACTTTCGCGGCAGCTGATGCATGGTGATGGCGTCATTTTAGATTGGTTCCCGATCTCACCGGTAGACAGGCGCGAACGGATCTCCGTATTTAGTCTTGAAGAATAAATACCGAGATCAGGTCGCGCCTGTCATGCATTATGACGAGATCGACCAGAAAAGCAAGGATGATATGCATGATGCCGTACGTCCGCTTTTGACAAATTTCCAAATTTTATACCAACCTATGTTGGAATGACTTAGAATTCATCAGCCCGATTTCACAGATCTACCAAACACGAAGTACGAAATACGAAATTGGATTTCATTTCCATGGCGTAATGTATTTCAGGAGATGGTTGGTACCACAAATATCGCCTGTTCCAAGAGCGTCTTTTAGCGTATAACGTTAGACTGATAGAGTAACGGTGTATATTAAACTTTGAAAGTTATCTTTCGTTTCCACTTCGTAGATAGGCCTACATATACGAAGTGGAATTAAAAAATTCAAGATGTACCATAACTCTCTCGGTCTTAAGTTATATGTTAAAAGACGCACTCGCAGCAGGAACATTTGTGGTAGCAACCATCTCCAGAAATACATTACATGTAGGTCCTGAAAAAGAAGTTGAATTTCGTATTTTGCACTTCGTGTTTCGTCAGATTTACGAAACCTCACTATTAAGGTGCGTGTGAAGAGGTTTCAAGGGGTGAGTGCGAATAGGCCAGTGTGACTTTTCTTTTGGCATACTAGGCACAGTATAAGTATATTACCATTTGTATATGCCTGATAGGTCTAAGCGTTAATCTAAATCCTCAGCACAACCCTGTTCAAGCAATTCCATTTTATGGAAATTTCGACACCGAGGTCTGCCAAGGTGCTGTTTGAACCAACAGCCATCAGAGCCGGCGAATGATCCTGGATGTTGAAATTCAGCGAGTTTCCCTTCGGGAATATCGAAGAACGACTTGGGGCAAAAGTTGCGACGTGTTAAAGATGTTTTGTGAAGAGATTTTCAACAATGCCGTTGAGTGGTGACGGCAGCTACAAATGAAATTATTAAATTCATGCGTGGGCCTGGGATGGCTGCAATAGTTTCGGGTCTCGCCGCGGGCATGGATCAAGGCGCCGACAAATGAGGTGACCGACTCAAATAATTTCGATTGACCGAAGGTGCATGGCACTGAATGTGAAAATATCGCTCTATTTCATACCATGCCGTTGGGTTGATTCCGAGAGCTTATTTGTCACCGCTCGCTTTCGGATCAAATGTGAACCCTGGACAGCCTCACGGCAATTTGTTGTCCCATTTCACGCAGCAGAGTGTCGGGTCCCCCCGGCTTCATCTAATTCTGTTTCAAGTACACTACAGGCCAAAAGTTTGGGGCCGCCCACTGACAATTTTAGAAAAAATATCTATATGTGGTTTGTTTTACAATTTATTATGTGTAGGAAGGGAGAAACGTATTTTCAAAAGATGCAACTAATTAGTTATCCAAAGGAATTTCAAAACAAATGGACATTTAAAGCCATTCTGGCTCTCATTTTGATTTCATTAAATCAGCCCCTTCGGCCCTAATAACTGATGCACATACATATTATAGGCTTCTGCGCCTGTAATTTTTAAAATTCTGTGGCCCCATGCATTAACAGGATAACCCACATTTGGTGAAATTGATAAAATTGGCCCTGCCATGCTCTCTTATATGTACTTATCTCCCATGACATGGATTTGTGGGTTATCCTATTCATGCATGGGGCCACAGAATTAGGTTCCTGGCAATGACCCCAATTCTTTTTAATTTTTACACATTTGCCCTGAGTTGGCCGATCAAGCTTATCCCATTCCACCTCAACCGGCAGACCTGAAAACTCATAGTATGAAATACCTTTTTTCCTTAAAGCTAATTGATATCGAAAAAATTTGATTTGAAACAGAATTTGAAAGGGGACAATTTTTCGGGAAAAAATGTAAACAAACTTCTCCAGAATGTCAACAAAGAAATGTTCGTGCATTCTGATTGGCTGAAATTTTGTGTTTACAAACACCAGCCAAATGTAAAAAAAATCCGCTATCAATTCGCTTTAATATAGGCCTACAATATGCTGAAAAACAAACTATGTATGGATCGTTTTTTAAAATCTGTGGGTGGCCCCAAACTTTTGGCCTGTAGTGTACATGACACAGTAGGGTGTCGCTAATGCAAGCGATTTTGTCCAAAAGTTATGATTGTCTGAACTTCGCTTTCCGTTCCTATGAGGCAAAAAATTACTCAAAATAGGTGCTTTTGAATTCATTTTTAAGTTAGCTTTTACAAACAAGAATTCTTTAACTACCGGGTGCATAAGCGCACGGTAAATAGAGAAGTCAATAAAACTTAAGATATCATCGTCCGTCGTTATTGAATTTTTAGTTTAATCATATATTGAGATGAGAGCGCCTCAATATAGAAAATTCAAATCAGAGCCCTGAAAGGGATACTTAAAGCATCGAATAAAGCTGCAGCAGCTGTTTATTTCATATCCTCTGACGTGTTGACTTGTACATGTACGAGTACCCACTCTATATATCTTAACTTTAGATCACCACAGAAGTGTTCACATGTATGATGGAGAGGGCCTACATGGACATGAACATGAAACTTAGTTTGTAGCCATGACTTTACAATGTATATCACCTAAGGAACAGTCAACATTCCACTTTTTTTGAATCTGAGGCCTCTTCTCATCAAATTTTCTGCTCGTTGTCTTGTTAACTGGGTTTGATATTCAAAATTGTGCAATACATGGTGGTTTAAATTTCGGGTGTACTTTTGATTTAACCTTATAAAATACAGATCATGATTTCATTCTCAGTGAAAGCCACTTGACTCGCCATTGATCTGCAACCACAGGAAAGCTTTATATGAGCATTTACTGTTTTGGCTGCTGATTGGGATGGCAAACAATTATTCGTCTGTGAACAGTGCTCCAAGTAGCTCCAGTCATAAAGGGTAAACTAACTGGACGCTCATCCTCGTTCTGTTTCATTGAACTAAAGAAAAATAAATGTGGTTACATACATGTAGGGCCCTACGTCATGAAATAATGCGCAGATAACCTCTAATTACAACTAGCCACTTGACATGGCCCGCTCATTAATTGAACCAAATCCTGAGGGTCACGCGACACGTTCGTGCAAATCGCAAAACCCAACAGATAATATTTTTCCATTTGTTCATCCACTCTGAAACCGGTTCAACAACATAACCGTCAATTCAGAGTAAGCACCTTAAAATGAGCTGGAGGCATCCTATTGTAGTGTCGTCTGCTATGATCTATTTTGAATCGGAACTCATGGCCGGAACATGGTATCATTGTTCCCCAGCTTGTTAAACTTCAGTGAGTAATATTTGAACATAACTATTTGATAATGGTATATTGTGTCTGGCGAAGGAGGTGACCGTAGATACTGCGGGTGAAACGCCCCTAACCTGTCGTCCCGCCGCCACGCAGGGCGGACCCCTAGAATTGGATCGCGACCGCCCTGCCCACTCGGAACACAGGGTGCTACAACAAACGTATCTTCACCACTGACTGAAAACTTCTATGCAATATTAGCAGGTGCATATAAAAAGGTATATCCCAGATTCCAGTCGACTGGCGTCACCAAGAGGGAGCCTTTGACACTGTGCACTGAGGGCACAGGTCTTCTCCATAAAAGATCACTCGCCAAGTTTTTACAGGAAGACAACCGTTATTTTGGTAAAAAAACACATGCTTCTATTCAAATCTACTCGAAGCTCAACGAAGTGCAAATTATCTTAATTATTCAAGGATCTAAACTTCGAGATAACAAACCTGGGCAGCCACAAGGGAGGGTAACCAAATTAGAAACGCAGACAATTAGTTTTTGAAGCCAGACATGTTTTATATTAAAAAATACTATGCCTTCTTTTACATTTGTATGCAACCCGACCCACAGCAAGCTTGTCCATGTCATGTAACAAAATTGTGAACCTGCCTGAGGGATGAGCTATTATACGGTATCTTACAATGACTGCAAAAAAGTCATAGAGCAGCTACAAAAACTTACATCCCATTCGTCGCGATGTGATCCAACTGCATCCAGGAACCCTTCGGCGAATTTCGAATTTACACATTCTTTCTGTAAGATTTCTGCCAGAGTTGGCAGGGCCAAATGCCTGTCAAAAATTTGTCCAGGGAAAATTACAGACCAAATGAAATTTTTGCAAAGTAATATTTTCAGTGTATATTTTTGGGACGATTAGTTAAGCACAATGCAATTTCAACACGGTTTAGCAGCTGGAATGATCTGACGTAAACCCCGAGTTTTCCGGAGAAAGGCTCCCAAGACAAAAAAGGATCACACAAAACAAATGTAAAAGCCTGTTGCAGGCGGTGGCGGGTATAATTTGAACCTATGGACACAGGAGCATGTTGAATATACATGTATAATGTTTTGAATTATCTGAATATATCGGGTGTCCCAGAAAAAAACGTCCCACTTTTCAAACTTCAATAACTCCTGAGGTGTTGGACTGAATGCAATAAAACTGCACCACAATAAAGGTTATGATAAGATAAAGAACTGGTGTGAATTTCATTTCAATATCCTCCTTGAGTTTGAAATAATGTCCGGAACAAAAATACAAGTCCAGTTTTGCAGTATCATAGATCCCGACTCAGTGGTGCTATCCAAAATAAAATAAAACTGTTATATCTCCTGATGTATCACACTGAATACTACAGAAATGCACCGAAACTGCGATTATGCTTACATCTAGCTGCGGCGTAAATTTCATGTCAATACCCATACTGAGTGTGGAATGATGTCCGGTGCAAAGGCACAAGTCAAAAAGTGAAATAACGGGCCTGTGAAGTTCTAACTCCTCGCTCACAATACCTAAAACAATGATCAATTTGTTTACTGTAATCTGGGCTTCCGAAACTAATTCTGCCCAAGGATTACACAATTGCTGTGTCCTTGAATGCATCTTCCCATGGACTAAAAAGATGGTGCTAGAACTGTCTGCGAATGGCATGCAGTTTGACTGGTGCCAACCTTTTGGTATAGGGTGGTGCCGTTGAATCTGCATCTCTGATACATGTACTGCACTTTTAGACTTGCTTCTTTGTAGCGGATGTTATTCCGTACCCAAGAGGGATATTGATTTGAAATTCACGTCATCTCTTTGTCTCATCACACCCTTAATTTTGGTGCAGTTACATCGTATTCGGTTTGATACTTCAGGAGATATTGAACTTTGAAAAGTGGGACGTTTTTTTTCTGGGACACCCGATATACAGTAGTGTGCAAAAATATTAGAACACTTGCATTGAACTGGAAAACGAAGTATTATTTCAATGAAATGGCCCCAATGTAGCCAAGAAACCATCGTTTCATTCATTGATGGAACCTTCAATCTTACTGATATTGCATAATGAATGTTCCAGAGACACCTGCTTGATCCCTTTGTCAATTTCTTGGGAACATACTGCATTTCGGAAATGTTGAGTAACTCAAAGGAAACTATCTGGAATGAGCTTCTGGAATAACACTGCCAGAAAGATGCGCTGCTGTGACTGCTGCCAAGGGGGTCCACACTAAATATTAGAGTAAAATGTAAAAAAAAGGCGCTGGATTGATAAATTGGTAGGTGAAAGAATCTCGGTACCTTTGCCTTTACCTTTTGCAATGGCAGGAAAGTGAAATCCACGCTCTGGGACCAAATAAAACATCAGTTTCTTAAGATTTGCCAAGTGTTCTAATATTTTTGCACACCAGTGTGCACGTATAATGTCTATCCACTTTGATTAATTTTCCAGTATACACGTGTACACGTTTTATCAAAGTTGCTTCATTTGCATCGGAAAAGTTCGAGGTTAGCAGTGGATTGGTAATATTATGGATGGTAAAAATGTTGGTGCATTAGCTGCCAAGAAAACATGTTGATCTCTAGGCCATTTTACACGGTGCGGGTTCGAGGAAACCTACCTCCACCCTCCTCGGACGGATTCGGGTCAGGATGGATTGATCGCTTTTACACGGTGCGGGTTCGGTAACCAGCCTCGATCCAGTTCGAGGTCGGTTCTTCGAATGCGTGCGACGTAACATTTGCAGCACAAAATATCCCGGAAATAATCACTAAAAAACGATAAACTATGCTTCTAACAGCACGAGCAGTGTTTTCTTCACAGGTAACTTACAGCAACTACGCGAGTGACGTCACTCAGGTTGCGTGCTTAATCCCGCCCGAAGCCGGTGGAGATCGGTTCGCTTTTAGACGAGAGAATAACGCGCCTGCACTTACATTGTACCTCCACCTATGGCAAGCCAAAGCGGAAAAAATGTCAGGACAGAAAAACCACGTCAGGAATAACAAAAATTTGTCAGAAATCTATAAAATCATGTCAGAATTTGACAAATCTATTCAGGAGTTACAAAAAACATGTTAAGATTTAAAAGAAAACATGTCACGGATTTAATAAACATATCAGAGTCTACAAAAACATGTCAGAATTTTAAAAATCATGCCAGGACGTCGAGTAACATGTCAGAACTTTACAAAACATGTCAGGACTTCAACGCATGTCAGGAGTTTACAAAACATGTCAGAACTTCACAAAAGATGTCAGGACTTCACAAAACATGTCAGGAGTTTAAAAATCATGCCAGGACTGAAAAAGATGTCAGGATTTTAAAAATCATGTCAGGACGTTACGAAACATGCCAGGAGTTTAAAAATCATGCCAGGACTGAAAAACATGTCAGGAGTTNGAACCCTCCTCAATCCAGTCTCGATCCGGAACGCACCCGCACCGTCTAAAAGGTCTGTCAACCTGTCAGCCTGAACTAAATGTTGGGCTAATTGGTGCCTGACGTAATGAACCGAGTGGAGAGTAGTGAGTCTCCAAAGTACAAGTACCTGTTTTAGTTGACTGTGTTCACAGACAGTGACTTGCATACTAAATTACGTACTTCCGAGTATTAACTTTTACCAAGGTCAGGTCAGACCAGCTGATGAACTGGAACCTGATGATGGAGTATTTTTGTTTAACATGCATATTACATTTAAGATTTTACATGTGCGTATTATTCATCGCATAAACTGAGATACGGTAAAATATCATACATGTACATTTTGCAAAAAAATCCAAAATAGTACTACGAAGTGGCAAGATTTACAAAGCTTATAGCTCTGGCTCAATAAATGCAATTAAACGTCAAATGTGAACATAACGAAGTCATGTATTTTCGGGAAACAACTTTCGTCTCCTATTTGTTCTCTGGTCGAGCTTCTCGGTCTTTCACATCCAAAGTCAGGGATTGATATCCACGTTCGGGTTCTTCTATTTCATCAAACACAGCGCTGCAAAGGTAATCGATCAACAGGTTTAGAACGGAATCAAGGAATCTGGAAACTGCGGTATATCAGTAAGTATAGGGTTATTAAAAAAACTTCCCCCTTTTCAAACTTCAACATCTCATGAAGCGTTGGACCGAATACAATAAAACTGCGCCAAAATAAAGGTTGTAATAAGAGAAAGAGATGATATGAATTAATTTCATCTCAATATCCTTCTTCAGTTTTGAAATACGTCCGTTACAAAAACAGAGACATCTATGTCCAGTTTTGCAGTATCATAGATGCAGACTCAGTGGTACTATCCAAAAAATGGTCCATGGACCATGTGCTCACCTGGTTGGAGATAAATGACAGAGGGAGGCACATATCAGCTATGAGCAATCTGGGTCAAGTCATTCCTGAGTTATGGCACTTTGATGATTTTGGGGTTATGCCACCTGGCAGCCATATTGGATGTCCGATTGGGCCGAAACTTTACGTGCACATAAAGGTCATCTAGAGGGAGCCACATAGCACATTTGAGCGCTCCGGGTCAAGTCGTTGCTGAGTTATAGTATATTGATGATTTTCGGGTAAGCCACCTGGTAGCCATATTGGATGGCCAAACTTTACGTGCACATACAGATCATCTAGAGGGAGCCACATATCAAATTTGAGCACTCTAGGTCAAGTCATTCCTGAGTTATGGCACTTTAATTATTTTTGGGCCACCCCATCTGGCGGCCATATTGGATGTCCGGTCAAGCGAAACTTCACGCGCACGTACAGGTCATCTACAGGGAGCCACATATCAAAGTTAAGCACTCTGCGGCAAGTGGTTCTTGAGTTATAGCACTTTGATGATTTTCGGGTTACGCAACATGGCGGCCATATTGGAAGTCAAATCAGGCCGAAATTTGATGTGCACGTAAAGAGCTTGAGCACTCTGGGTCAAGCCGTTCATGAGTTATAGCACTTAGATGATTTGCAGGTTACAGCACCTGGCGGCCATATTGGATGTTCGATCGAGCCGAAACTCGGTATTCTTGAAGGTACTCCTCTAATACACTATTATGGAGGTAACTTCCTGTGCTGGTAGGCCTACTGTGCTGTACACGATCTGCCATTTTTCTTTGTGATACATCAAGCATTTCCTTGGTATGGTAAATACATCTACACGAAGTCAAAAGCCGTAAAGTCTCCCTCATAGAGGCCGCTCGTATACCGAAATTGGCAGCGACATGGGAGTAGTCGGTCATTCCTATTGTATATCTGAGTAGACATTGCCTGAACCATTTGTTGGTCAGCGTTTCTATATCATTAAAGTTTTGTCGCGCGGCTATTCAACGCATTCAGTAGCCCCTATATTTGGTACACACAATGAATGTCACTATCAATATGTGGTGAAATCGTCCATTGGCAGACTGTGCATTTAGTAGAGTGAGGATATTCCGCCAGTCATTTTTTCGCCAGTCACCAGTCATTTTTCTGCCAGTCATTTCAAAGATTATAGAAATTTGCCTTATATTCTAAACACACCAATTTAAAGATGATTTCATAATGTATTAGGGGTGGATTTTAGCATTCAGGTGAATGTAAGTTAAAACCGAAAGGAATTTCGGAATTGGGGATTTGTATCTTGATCCTACGGTGGCCCGTAAGGAGTTTTGCACTTGAGAAATTCGAAATCTTCATTTTCTCATATATTCACGTAACTTAAATACATTTTTGATTAAATGTGCTGGCTCAGTGAAGAAATTTCACAAGTATTCGATAAACTGACTCTACAACCTAGATTTTACAGTTAAATGGGGAATGGGATAGGTGTATGTGTAATAGCGCCGTCTGCCGACATGTATACTGCTTTTCATCAGTGTCGTTAATACTGCAATTTTCATCATGGTAAGCAGTGAGTCACTTGATTTGAATTTAATCTAGGTCTAACAAAATGTTGCCTCAACAATTACAGGTTGTTACAATGGCAAACTACCGTATAATAGCCTACTTTTAACCGATAAATGTATTCGTTGATAGGAAATTTTTCAGGACCAATTAAAGTTGGTTGATTGTTGGCCAACTAATCAATGGCTTTACAAATGAGACGTTCGACCTATAAACAAAACAATATTTGGTTCTTGATGTCTGAGCAGCATTAGGAGGCCTATACATCAATGGTCGTTAGCTGAGAGGAGATGTGGTCCGTGTCAGCAAACATCCTCTAAGACGGCTTTTAGGGGTCTATCCGCAATCCAATATGAAACGCTTGATACCCGGGCTTGATATGAAATGGTGCGCACCCTGTCAATGTGAATCTAGCACTAAGCATCATAATACCGCCTTGGTAAAAGAACCTTCGTGCTTCAATGCCCCATGGTTTTCATCCTCCCACAGCAGGGCTTTGTTCTCGTTCCTCTTCGTATATACAATCGCACACAAAGCCCTGCTGATTGGGTCTCCCAGCCAAGCACGAGGCGGTCAGAAATCCATTGCCCAATCAGAGCTCAGCAATTCTAGGGTGTGAATGCTAAGTAATTATGACTTATATAAACAATCAAAAATAATAAGAATCTTATTTATATATATGAAGAACCACTGGGAAAATATTCAGCCAATTTTGAGAAGACATACATATAAGTAATTTGTAGATACATGTACAAAACTCCAACGATAAAACAGGGTAAAATCACGAAAGTACCAAAACCACGCCAAAAGAGGGAGTGCAACTGGAGTATGGAACAGCCGCACCAGATTCACTTGATGTTCTATTTCAGCAGGGGTTTGTGCGAGTGGATGAAGAGGAACGAGGTAAAAACCCCGGCTGTGGGAGGATGATGGTTTTTATCTCTCCCTTGATAGTCCCCAACCAATTTCAAAACGGTTTTCACTATCCCAAGTTTTTGGTGCTAAACGCCCACGGCTCTTATTTTCTCAATGTACGCACATTTTAGAAAACTTCGCTACTTGGAGTTTGTTACACGAGGGATATGATTGTCGTTGTTCATGTTGGTGTATAAACATCACACCGGAATCAATGGGGAACCCGCACACTAACGTCACAACGTGGCGCTGCGAGCGATGTGACCGAAATCTCTTTTTTCTAACGTTATTTCCATTTATTTCTGGCGTGAAAATAAACCATTTGTGTTGGTCGCATGGCGGTAAAACTTACATCATCGTGTAGCAGATGAAATTTTCTTTTAAACTCATTCCTTTTTTTCTTAAAATTAAGCGATCCGATAGCGATAAGGACAACGTCATTTGTGTCATTCTTCCTGTAGAAAAATGTACATGAAATGTTTTCATGACGCAACGTCAACACCTAAAACAACGTCAATGACGTCGTTTCGGTACAATCGCTCGCAGCGCCGACCTGTCGGGATAAACCGCAGGGCGGGTTCCTCATTGGATCAAACATTTCTTTTCCGCTCTGTTTCTGCAATTCCCCGAATCAAACCCAATACAGAAGCCTCCATTGAGACTGTTTTCGTTAAGACGGTAAAATAGTGTCAACTACATGTAGTGCCACATGTATACCCCCTCCACCCCCCACCCCCCATGAGGCCTTGTGGAAACCTGCGAATGACCGGCCATACGTTTGTCGGCGGAGTGGATGGAGAGAGAAAATACATTTAGGAAGCAATTTAACATTAGGCTACTTATACTATAAACCACTTTGAAATTTTTTGAGAACTGGATGAATTTGAAAACTGCTGCATCAACAATACTGGTACGCCCTGTGCGTTTGTGGTAGTAAAATCATTTTACATGTACGCAAAGATGAACAGATAGGCCTACATACAATTTTTTTGTGTATGCAATCGCTCTGCTGCTCAAGAAGGCAGCTGTTTGCTTCATACTTGGAATTAATATAGTTTCGGAAGAGAGTCAAAATGTCCAAACATCCACAAGAAAGCAGCAACTAATACGAGCTTGTATTTACTTGGAATTAAGTTGCCGCTGATGCAATTTGGTCACTTGAGAAATTGAAATATTATGAAGCGCTCCTCTTCCCATTGGCAGGGAGGCGATCACGTGACTACATCGAGCTCCATCAGTAAATGTCAGAGTACTGACGAAGTATGTGGTAGCAAAATTCGTCAGCGAGCTGATGGATTTTTGGTGACAGTGCGGTTTCATTAGTATCTGCTCATACATGAATGTGTTCCTTGCTCGCGTGTAGATAATCTTAAAGGTTGTTGGAAAGATAAATTATCACTTATACTTTACATGTAATGGGCCGATTTAATAGACGTTTGCTAAGCTAACCATTGGTTCCACCAAAAATAGATAGGCGTGCGAAAAATGTGCAACTAAATTTTTTACCAAAAAGCCCCGTTTTCTAAGCTCTGTATAGGGCTTCCAAACAGGGCTTTCTGGTGAAAATTTAGTTGTACACTTTTCGCATGCCTATCTATTTTTGGTCGAACCAATGGTTAGCTCAGCAAACGCCTAAATCGGTCCAGTGTGGCTTATTGAGGAGTGCATGCGTTCAATGACATCATTGATTGCTTTAACTTACGTTTTTTCTGAATGTTGAACACGGTACTAACTCTTTGGCGGGAAGATAGGTACAGAGAGACCATCCGGGTGACTAAAACGTCTGTCCAGGTTAGGGCGCAGGGAAAGGTCCATAACCATATCTGAAGTCATCCCACCTAATGTACCATACACATCCTGACTGTTTGAACCCATGTGTGGTAGTCGCTGTTGGGAGTATTCTGTTCGAATCGCAGATGGAGAGACGGGATCAGATCTGTGAAATCCCGCGGTCACGTTGGTTTCGTTTTGCATGATATTATCGAGACCAAAATTCCTCCTAGCAACGGGCCGGACCATGGAGCTGTAGTCATGGCAACCAGACCGCGTTGAGTACGGGTAGCCATAGTAACTGACAACAGATGGTGCGAGTTGTAAAAAGTATGTTTGCGGCAGTCCCCATGGTTGCGTCCTGTCGGTTGCGTAGGGGTGTCCAGAGTAAAAGCCAGGCCGGGTTAACCCGGTTAATCTGTTTCTAGCCGAAGACCGGCGTTTTAGTTTCCCCATCGAACCACTTATGAATACATCGTCACTTGAAGGATCCAACATCCAGTAGTTGCCCTTTCCAGGGTCGTCATAATGTCTCGGCACTTTCACAAAACACTTATTCAAACTGAGATTGTGACGGATGGAATTCTGCCATCCCTGCTTGTTCTCGCGATAATATGGAAAGTTCTGCATGATAAATTCGTAAATCCCATTCAGAGTGAGTCGCTTTTCTGGGCTGGACCGAATAGCCATCATGATCAGAGCGTTGTAACTGAAAGGAGGTTTCTCACTTCGAGCTGGAGGCTTTTTCTCCGCGTCGTTCCCTTGTGTCGTCTCCTCGGCGAGGTTATTCGTACTTTGTGGTCCCTGGTTATCTTTTGAAGATCCTTCGATGGTATTTGATGGAACATTTTCCTCGAAGTCGGAAATATTGTCAATATCAAGTTGCACGTGATTGTCAGCCACGGGATCATTCGAGGTGTTAGAAACCGGTATCACTTGACTTTTATCCCGGCTAGTATCCTCCAGAATCCTATCAATCATGAAACTGGAACGTTGTTCCATGTCGAAAAACGCATACAATCCTTCAATTCTGTCGTCTGCGAATTCCGCCGTGGGATATGTGGAAAGCAAAATGACTCCGCAGTAAATATTACCACGAATAAATGACTGACATGCATTTTATCGCACTCATCAGCTTTGATTTGTTAATGAATTATTTATTAAACGTCCACGTCATACATGACATATATAACAGCATGTAAACAATAGTTAATGTGCATCATGAAGACAATGCACAACAGGGAAATGGCCGATTTGGCCCCTCCTACGGCAGCATCGCTCCCCCGCGCAAGGCTGGAGGTTAGGTCACAACATACATGTCAGAGGCAAAGGTCATAATAACGATTTATAGACTACATTTTTTAATTGTTGTGCTGTAATTAAGTTGTCTGGGAGAAAATTGAGCAAGTCAAATACATAGGTCGTTCTGAAACATCCATTCTGCTTTACAACCATCACAATCATCAATCTGTTGGAGTACAATACTTAAGTATAAAATATGTGTACTACATGGCACAGACATGCTGACAGATACTTCGTTTTAAAGGTTTCCTGTGTATCAACTATAAAGCGTGTATTCTGTTTAGGTTTCCTGTAGAGGTATACCGTATACGGACACGCCGGTTAACAAAAGCTTCACGGTCGCAAACACTTTGTCAACCGGTGTGATCGTATACCGTACACCTCTATGTAATCGCAGCCTTAGAAAACTGTCGCACAACCCGTCCTGAGAAGATCAGGGTTCTTAGCGCTCGTTCCCTTCGTCACCGCGCCAAAGGAGCGAACACTAACCCTTACATCTCACCTTTCGGAGAGTATGTGCTAGGCCTATGTTTCCAAATATTGCCAGCCTACATATGTAATTGGCATAGGGTGCACAGGAAGTGAGGGAGTTTCAAACTTTTTAAGCAAACGTGCCGCACACATAGCCTGCAGAGGTTTCAGCAGCACGCTGAGCATTAACTTATTGGTCAATGCCGTCTTTGATTTCGGTGAAAAATGAAAGACCGTGTACATAATGAATTTCGATATGTCCGGTAACTTGAAAGTCGTCATATCTTACGTATCCAGAAGTGTCCATCTGGTGCTCACCAGTCTATCTGGCCTGACGGCCATCTAGCCTGGTTCGAATCCATCACATTTCCCGTTTCTGAGGGGGTGAGAGCCTCAGTCAATCATCGGGGCGCGAAGGAAAATCGACGTGCCAATCAAAATCCATGTTACAAATTCGAGCGTGAAGAGCAAAGAAAGTGTCCAATGGTGATTTGTTTCGCGAGTTCTGATTGGCTCGGAGGCGGGGTCAAGTAGGGGTCAGGTTCATTAATAATTTATGCATTAACGGAAACGATGACATGATTCGGACAAGGCTAAAGACGGAGTCGATAGCCTTGTTTGGACAAGATGGAAGTGTCGGATCTCTGCTGATAGTAGGCTAAATTCAATCGGAGTTCGAACCTCTCACTAATGCCCGCTGTACACGATCAATCATTTTCATCTATCATTTTGGTCAAATTTGTATGTAAGGGGTCCCGCCGTACACTGTCAATCATTTTTATCGAATCTTTCACAAAATGGCATTACAAAACCCGTCCAATTGCATAACCTCATTCAAATGACATTCGTTATCAGGAAACTCTAATTCAGCAGGGTTAATTGTTCAATAAATATCCGTGCCTGCGGTACACGGTCAAATTTTATCAATTCGTCATTCAAAAATAGGACGGGCTCTACCATCAATCTGTGATTGACGAAAAATATTTCATCCAATTTCCCGCCGTACACGATCAATGTTTTGGTCAAGTTTTTTTTCATCCAACTTTGAGGGGTCGTGTACAGCGGGCATAAGGTAACTACGCCAGCATTCAGGGAAAACGACGTTATGGTAGTTATTCTGAGTGCTCCGTCAAAACAAATCTTTACATGTAGATTTATTCAAATTTTACAGATTTCTCCCTCACACAAACATAATTGTAAAAAATAAAATACTAAATCATTTTATCTAGTACGAAAATGGGCCAAATATAAGCACTCAATTAATCGAACCGTGGCCACTTCATAGGCCCTATAGGAATTCTTGCCGGCGCTACCATTGGTTGTTGCCCGAGACACGAAACGTCAGTTTGCGCCACCGTCAGCGGCTAGAGGAACCAGACGATGTTCTCCCACATACATGTACACTGTAGATGAGTTCAAACTTCGTAATTAGGTCATTGTCATGGATAATTCGCGCCTGCGCAGTTTGCCGTTTTGACTGTCAACACGAAAGCCGATCTGTTTTCATTGGTTTCAACGAAGGAATCCGGCAATCAGCTGCATTTTTTGGCGATTTTCTTCGATACATGTATTTCTACAGGACAGTCCTTTTAAAATTACGCTGTGAAAGGGTCTGGTACTAGTTGAGGGAAGGAAAATTCACCGGTTTCCCCGCTATCTCACCAAAACGTGCGAGAGGTCGAGCGAAGAATGGGGTGAATTCGCGATCTACGGCCATGTGCATCGCCATTTTTGTCCATTCGGAGACCCATCTTGGCGAGTTTTCCTGTATATCGCACCCGATTTTCATGTTGGTAACGGTTAAGTACAGCCTCGAGGACTCACATACGTAAACACAAAGCTGGGCGAAAAACCAACAAAAAAACAGCAAACTTGTGCGACCCACCGGCAATCCTTCGTTGAAAGCCATTAAAACATTGATTTCCCTCTTGGACAGGTCAAAACGGCTACTGCGCACGTGCGAGTTTCCAAGAAATCGCCATGACGATGACCTACATTAGTTTGAACTGATCTATACGTCATGACGTTTTGTTGGGATGTCCAAGCGTCACGAACAATCTCCACAATTAATTTGGTCATTGAAAATCTTATTACTAATATCTTATCGGAAGGTCAATATTAAGTTTATTTCTATCAATTCCACTACATCAAAACTATAACTATTGTATTACTTATGGACGGTTATTCCGCTGATTAAACGTTGCAAAATTCAGATGATCTCTAGCCGTTCTGATGTAATCTTGAGTCGTAGCCGCGAAAGATGTTGGACAGCGATGATCTGGATTCGCAACTGATACAGACGTTAAAAGCTTACTAGTTTGTAATGATCTGTTTTCGCTTGTGATGATCTTGAATTAAGTTTAAGATTAAGCTGAGCGCCACCTTAAGTCTTTCTCAGCTTCGACTCAAGGTCACACTACAACGACGAGAGGTCATGACCAACGTCTTTATTTGCGGATATCACCGCCCATTAGCTCGGCTTCAGGCGTGACTGTCCTGACTCGTATCGCCACCTGCTCACAAAATGACGAACTACATATTGTAATGATGAACCACATGCTATAAGTTTTATGTTCGTGGAAATGGTTCGCTAGCCGTCAAAATGAATCGACTAGTTTATCAGAATTTCATCCAATTATTGATCGGGTTTTATTGTATGTATGTACATTTATCATTTGGAAGCTAGATAATGAACCAGATATGGATAGCGTACGTGGGGTTTGGTATAAATCATCGCCCGATAGGCCTACTTGCATAACACTGCTGCTTTTACTATGCATCGGGAATTATTCCAACACTCGACGGACGAAAATTCTGGTTGGTCAACAGAATAAGGATAGATTCATACATGTACTTCTCCGTTTTGCGCTTTGCCTTTGTGCCTTCCCTATGTTTATGTGTGGTACCAATAATAAAATTAATTTTTCTACCTCGCACTCAAATAGGAAACGGACAAGCGCAAAGCGCGAAGTATGAATTGGCCTTTATTCGAACACACAAGTGAATATCGTTCGGTGCAAAACAAATCCATAAACTGTGATAAAAAATGATGCAACATAAAATCACCCTTTCACACATAAAGGCCCGTTTCCACTACAGCGGATTCCGCGGCGGTTTCCGGCGCGCGGCGCGGTTTTCACAGGGCTTTGGATAATCCTTCGATGGTGTAACAATACAATGGCCTATTGATTATCCCAATGCCTGTGAAAACCGCTCCGCTCGCCGCAAGACGCGGCGGAATCCGCTAGAGTGGAAACGGCCCTTACTCGGGTTCAGGCGTGTCTGTCCTGACTCGTATCGCCACCTACTCACAAAACGACGAACTAATGATGAACCATATGCTAAGTTCTACGTTCAGGGACGACGACGGTTCGCTACTTCGTGTTTCGTCAGATTCGCGAAACCTCGCTAATATTCCGTCAGTTCGAAGAACCCAAATCGTATCATAACTGCTAGAACAGAGGAGTCCGCGTCCGTCTCGCGAGAGATTCCGGGAAATTTTAACGCTGCGTATACTCTGAAATCAGGAAAACTTAAACTTATTTTATCTTCGTCCCGATGAAGTATCTGTCACAACAGGAAACAGGCCGGTAAACCGTCAGTCAATTGCGCCTGAGATAACCAGCCTATTTGAGATCAAGATTTCATCTGACTGGATCAGGACATTGTCACACATTTTAAAGAAACTAAACGATAAATGATGAATTGATGTCACCTTTGACGCATTCTTTCCTGTTTTTCATGTGTTTACATTCTAAAAGATATTTTGGGCATTGTTCCGAGCAAGCGGACGTGACTTGGAACTATGCCTGTTATGTCAGTATTGTTGCTTCGAATACGATAATTCATATTTCTTATATTATCAACAAAAAAGGCATTCGGTACATGGTATTTCATATTCGAATACTCTACATTTTGTCGAATTGTCAGGTGATTTTTAGCAAGTGTCCACAGGGTGTCGTAAAACCCGTCAACCTGGCCTTCGTGCCACGAGAATATGGCCCCGTTTACGTCTTTCACAATGGCACGGTTAACCCCAAGACAACGTTTGGCGAGGATTCCTTCCATTAAAGGGCCACTGTATTCCTTCGCTATCCTGCGCTAAACATACCTGCGTTAAGGGCGACCTCTATTGACAGTGTTGTTAAACTATCACTTATCAACCTCGCCCCATGTAGAGTAACTCTGAAGCAATCACCAGCGGGGGCACCTGCTCTGTTGACAAAAAGTGGCAATACCGTGGCCCTTTAAGCGTACTCGAACATTAGCTACATGTTGTCGTAGGCTAACCGGGCCGTTGCGAAATTCACTAATTTTAAAGTTGAGAGCTACGTTTATGACTAATTTTCTTTGTAGGTGCACCTGTTTGCAGAAAATGCAGAATTTATCGTGAGGTCACACTTATAGGCCTAGACGATTACCGACGACAAACAATGCAAAGAACTTATCGTCGGCCAAAACACTTTTTTTACCTTTTTTTCACACGAGGTTAGTACAGGAACTTCACAAGTTTTGGCGACTGTAGGTGTAGGCTTGAGTGAGTTTTGAATCCGACAGGTAAACTTTTCTGACCTTCTAAAGTTTTCATGTTAGCTTTGCGTAAAAATTAACGCCTCTTTTAAGTTGTGACGTATTTCTGCTGGCTTAATACTTACAGCTCTTCGCCACCAAGACCTTCACCTCTGATGTCTGTGAACAGGGTAACGTACCTTTAACGTTTATCAGACCTTCTCGAAATTCAGCATAAAGGTTATTTCATGACCTCATCGTCGACATATCGTGACGGAAGATATATGACTGTAATTCTGTAGAGGACCAGATATTCACCGATTCGCAGAGATCAGAATATGATATCACGTCTGCCACAATAACAGATTTTCGCTTGAATTTTCAGTGACACGTAAGACATTTTTGTTGAGGAAAAGATCTGGTGGATAAACCGTTCACAATGGCGAGGCCAAAAGTTGCTCTTTTTTGCTGCGTGCTTGGAGCCGTCTGTTTGGCTGCTAATGGTTTGTTCCCTGAAGTTCGAAAATGGAGAGAACGTGAAAGGAGGGCATGGTGCATCGCAAAATGGGTGAGTAAACTGCTGACTCATTACGCCTCACGATTTCAATTTCTTTCTTTTCGTCATCTTGAGTATGTGTAGGCCTATTGAAAAATCATCGGTCTGCGAAAATAAGGGGCGGGGGTGCCTCTGTATCAATCGACGTCATCTTCGGAGGTACTCGGCTACATTCGGGCGGCCATCGTAACCTACCTCGACTGTATATAGGAGCCACGGCGTAGTAATCATCTCGCAAATCACGAGATAATTCAGTGATTCGCCGCAGTGAGTGGGTCGTCTGTGACATTGACCGTAACCTTCCGCACTTGATGATATAGTGCAGACCAATGCTGATACTTTTTCACGTATAAATGGGTTCTTTGCGCATTATATCGGTGGGATAATTTTATTTATTGTAGAATCTGAAGTTATTCAGTAGATTAAGGCACATTTTAGGCAGTGATAACACCGAGGATGGACAACGTTACAATGTCGAAACAAAATGGCCGACCAGCCTTCACTTCACCACTTGAGAAGTTCAACCTGCTGCTATAGCGTGAGTGACCCTTCATCAGGTAAGGTAACATGCTTCAACTCATTTTTCTATGTGTAGCAACACTCCCAATCCCTAATTGGTAACTTTGATCATTCAGATCGATAGATTTGAACAGTCTTGTCGAGCATGACCGAAGAAGTAGATCCCGGAGCAATATGGCGCTGTCCGATATACGTCAGAGTTACGATGTTGGCACGAATCGTTCTCTGACGTTCAGATTGCCTCTGTATGTGAGCCTATTGAGCACTAGGTCTTAAGTCCTACTGTCAATGGCGTTGTGTTTGCAAAAACGTTCGTTGGCATTCCGAGTGTGCCAGTACAACTTGAGAATATTTATTCACTTTGTTTAGCTGAGCAAACTGTGCTTCACTCTGGTACAAAATGGGATTCAGCGTCGGCATGATCCATCTGCATTTTATTTTTTATGGATTGTTTACCATGTACATACGGCAGCTGCTACGAACCTACTTGTGTATATACTAAAGTATGGATTTATAACAGTCAGATGACATCGGCATATTAGCCGAAGCTGCATCTCTGGCTACACTGACAGCAAGGTTTAAAGCAGGAATCTTTCGGGCGTCGATTGTGACAAATCATCGACTATGCGACTGCCTAAAGTACTGCCTTATCACAAACCAAACATTGCAACACTTCTTTGATTGAAATGAAAAGACCCAAGTCACAGAGCCGTCGGTAGCTTTTTCATTCTAGGACTGCAACATCTGCCCATGGACAAGCGTGCACGACATTTGACGGAAAAAACGGCATTTAGCTAATCGAGAAGCGAAAAGTTCACACTAACCGAAGGTCAATTACAGATCAAACAAATACTTGACAGGTCATCATTTTCAATCATGAAACAATTGGAAGTACCATCACTAAATGTGGACATACATCTCGGGTCGGCCTTAAAGCCGCACAGTATATAGACAGATGGGTCATAATCGGCGAGCATTAGTCTCGGTCACCCAGCCGCTGTTTCGAATCTGGGAATCCATATCAGTATTGTGGAACGAAACGGCTGGCTGCGCAAGAATACACGCAGCATTGGGGATAAACCTTGGGGATTCCCCGAACCTCGATGCAGGATAATGCTATAATGTGTGGTTCTGTGGTTCTATTATACGGATACGCACGCCTGTAAATGAGGTTGCACTAAAGCTGAATCGGTTAATGTCGTCCTGGGTACACCTCATTATTACCCTGGATATTCTGGGTAATCCTTTTTGTTACCCAGGACGATCCTGGGTATAAATAAGGTACCTTAACATTACCCAGCTTGAAATCCGCGCCATTTTCCACCTGCGCTCGAGGTACGGTACTATCTTATTCTAGCCGGCCACGAATTTATACACATGCATTTTGACGTGGTGATTGTCAGCAGCTGTCAGAATGGCAACTCGCGTTAAAAACTGCGATTTACAGGCGTTCTTGCAATCTATTCCATCCTATAGGGATGGAATTTTCATTTCAAAAGGAAGAGAGCTGAAGAAAAATCTGGTGGATGTCGGTAATGGTAGATACAAGTTGAAAGCAGGTGTCAAAGTTGATGCGAAACTGAAGTGGCTTGCACGCGACACCATGATATGCACTGGGAGGGGCAATTGCCAGCGAGAATGTGAACGCACGTACCACAACCTTGGGCGCAGGTTGAAAATGGCGCGGATTTTAAACTGGGTAATGATAAGGTACCTTATTTGTACCCAGGACGATCCTGGGTAACAAAAAGGATTACCCAGGATTACCCTGGGTAATAATGAGGTGTACCCAGGACGACATTAACCGATTCAGCTGCACTAAATTTCGGCCGAACTGGAAGTGATTAGCTGTGCGTACTGTGCGGCTTTAAGATGCTGGAATGGATTATACATGTATTCTTTTGAACTTTTACATTTTTTTCTACATCTGCCATTATTTTGCACATCGTATCACAGAGTTATTTGAGGCATATGGTGCGAATTTCAGATATTAAGTACGTAGGCCTACATATCGGTGTCAACATACCCACAAATAGTGAGTTTTCGCAACCGCCCAGTTTGGCCAACGACTACGCTTGTCGCTTTCATTGGTCCGTATGCATAAAAAAAGCAAATGCTTTTTACTTGAAAATTGAAGCAATTACTTCCATCTGTATGCATAAAACCCAAAGTAAATGCTTTTGCTAAAAAGCAATTTCTATTAGAAAAAGCAATTACTATTTACTTGTTCCTTTCTAGCAAATGCTAGAATTCATATGCATAATACTGAGCAATTGCTCCAACTGTAGAACCTTTGGTAAACAAGGAAATGCTTGTCAAGTATAAGCATTTGCTTTGAAGTAGAAGTAAAAGATTATGCATATGAAACCAAGTAATTGCTTTTACTTTTACTTTTGGCTTCAAGCAACTGTTTTTAGTGTTTGCTTTTGCTAGCAGTAAATGCTTCATTTTTATGCATACGGCCCATTGTGTCTATTGTTCGGATATACTCAGGCAATTAGAAAATCGGAACCTGCATCTATGAATCGTAGGTCTATCAGGGTGATTGCGAAAACTCTCAAATGATACAAATTCTGAAATGTCTTGTCAACGACTGCAATGCCGGTGTCTTTGTGCCGGTGTAATATTTTTCACTGCCTGCCCCCAATTTGCCCCCCCCCCCCCAACGAAAGATTAACTGATTTAGCCGCAACGTGACAATGGGAGCAGGCGCTGGCANTGCCCCCCCCCCCCCCCAACGAAAGATTAACTGATTTAGCCGCAACGTGACAATGGGAGCAGGCGCTGGCACACATGTCTATTTTTGAGTGTAACTTTTTGAGAATAAGGCGGGCACTATCATACTCTAAACTCCCACTTACCTGTCCCATTCCTGAACTCGGAAAAAATGACTTAAATCCTAAGTTGAAGATAATGGGGTGGGGGTATGGTCAGAAACAGTAATGTCCTGTCCACTTACTTGTCCCACTCCCGAGCCTGGCAAAGAATGACACTCGTGCGATATCTTCAACTAGGATTTGGTCATTTTATCCGAGTTCAGGAATGGGACAGGAAAGTGGGAGTTTAGAGTACGGGAGGCAGTCTCATTCATTACACCTGAATAACTGGCTCATCATTCTGGTTGTCAGACAAATGCAGACCAGCAGACCAGCAGACCTGCAGACTGCAGACTGCAGACCTATGGGTGGTTATATCCGCAAAAAGTACACGTTGACAAAACAGATCGAGATGGAGGTTACAAAATCAGAGACATGCTTTTAGAAAACAGATATGTTCGTTAACAAAACAGAGACGTTTGGCTGTGATTTGGAGTCGTTCACAAAGGAGACGTTGGATGCTACGAAAGAGTCGTTAACAAAATTTGGAGACGTGTCTTATCAGAGATAGTCACATTTTGTGGACATGATTTGGAGTCGTTCATTAATGTGACGTTGGGTGGCGCTCGTTGCAGTTAAAGGTGAAATAAGGGCCTTCTATACCCCCGTCCAGCATTGAACTGGAAAACGAAGTATTATTTCAATGAAATGGCCCCAATGTAGCCAAGAAACCATCGTTTCATTCATTGATGGAACCTTCAATCATACTGATATTGCATAATGAATGTTCCAGAGACGCCTGCTTGATACCTTTGTCAATTTCTTGGGAACATACTGCATTTCGGAAATGTTGAGTAACTCTAAGGAAACTATCTGGAATGAGCTTCTGAGAGCGTGGAATAACACTGGGGTTGAAACTCTTAGAAAATACATAGAAACACTGCCAGAAAGATGCGCTGCTGTGACTGCTGCCAAGGGGGTCCACACTAAATATTAGAGTAAAATGTAAAAAACGGCTGGATTGATAAATTGGTAGGTGAAAGAATCTCGGTACCTTGGCCTTTACCTTTTGCAATGGCAGGAAAGTGAAATCCACGCTCTGGGACCAAATAAAACATCAGTTTCTTAAGATTTGCCAAGTGTTCTAATATTTTTGCACACCACTGTACACGTATAATGTCTATCCACTTTGATTAATTTTCCACATACACGTATACAGGTTTTATCAAATTTGCTTCATTTGCATCGGAAAAGTTCGAGGTTAGCAGTGGATTGGTAATTATGGATGGTAAAAACTTTGGTGCATTAGCTGCCAAGAAAACATGTTGATCTCTAGGCCTTTTGACACGGTGCGGGTTCGAGGAAACCTACCTCCACCCTCCTCGGGCGGATTCGGGTCAGGATGGATTGATCGCTTTTAAACGGTGCGGGTTCGGTAACCAGCCTCGATCCAGTTCGAGGTCGGTTCTTCGAATGCGTGCGACGTAACATTTGCAGTACAAAATATCCCGGAAATAATCACTAAAAAACGATAAACTATGCTTCTAACAGCATGAGCAGTGCTTGAGAAATCTCGCGCGTGATTTCTTCACATGTAAGGCCTGCTTTCCATTGGCGCGTTTCCGTCCGCGGAAACGCGCCAATGGAAAGCCGGCCTAACTTACAGCAAGTACACGAGTGACGTCACTCACGTTGCGTGCTCAATCCCGCACGAGGCCGGTGGAGGTCGGTTCGGTTATACACGAGAGAATAACCCACCTGCACTTACCTCCACCTTCCCGAGACTCACGCGGCGAACTAAACTGGCCCGAGGAAGTTGGAGGTCAGTTGTTTCGCTTTTTCACGGGGAACCCGAACCCTTCGTAGATCCAGTCTCAATCCGGAACGCACCCGCACCGTGTAAAAAGGCCCTGTCAACCTGTCAGCCTCAACGAAACGTTGGGCTCATTGGTGCCTGACGTAATGAACCGACTGTAGAGTAGTGAGTCTCCAAAGTACATGTACCTGTTTTAGTTGACCGTATTCACAGACAGTGACTTGCATACTAAAAAAAAGTACTTTTAATGCGAGTATTAACTTTTACCAAGGTCAGGTCAGACCACACTGTTAAAAAAGACTGTACTTTTACTGTAAAATTACAGCAACTTTTTTAACAGTGCATGTACTTTTACTGTAAAATTACAGCAACTTTTTTAACAGTGCAGCTGATGAACTGGAACCTGATTACGGAGTATTTTTGTTTAACATGCATATTACATTTAAGATTTTACATGTGCGTATTATTCATCCAATAAACTGAGATACGGTAAAATATCATACATTTTGCCAAAAAAATCCAAAATAGTGCTACGAAGTGGCAAGATTTACAAAGCTTATGGCTGTGGCTCAATAAATGCAATTAAACGTCCAATGTGAACATAACGAAGTCATGTATTTTCGGGAAACAACTTTCGTCTCCTATTTGTTCTCTGGTCGAGCTTCTCGGTCTTTCACATCCAAAGTCAGGTATTGATATCCACGTTCGGGTTCTTCTATTTCATCAAACACAGCGCTGCAAAGGTAATCGATCAACAGGTTTAGAACGGAATCAAGGAATTTGGAAACTGCGGTATATCAGTAAGTATAGGGTTATTAAAAAAACTTCCCCCTTTTCAAACTTCAACATCTCATGAAGCGTTGGACCGAATACAATAAAACTGCGCCAAAATAAAGGTTAGAGAAAGAGATGATATGAATTAATTTCATCTCAATATCCTTCTTGCGTTTTGAAATACGTCCGTTACAAAAACAGAGACATCTATGTCCAGTTTTGCAGTATCATAGATGCAGACTCAGTGGTACTATCCAAAAAATGGTCCATGGACCATGTGCTCACCTGGTTGGAGATAAATGACAGAGGGAGGCACATATCAGCTATGAGCAATCTGGACGCAATGATCCCGGGACCCGCCGCTAGGCGGGATATGTCATTCGAGGTCTATTGCGGATCGTGAGGTCACGTGGCTTAGTCCTAAACGCATGATTATGCTGGAGGCATTGGAACTAGTTGAGGACCAGAAATCAACAAAGGGAGCATCTTTATGTGTATTGTTCGCCGGCAAAACAAAGTTCATTTTCATAAAATAGGATCGGCGACGTTGTTCCGAGAAAAAAAGTTGGAATATTTGTTGAAAAAAGCGATGAAAAATCGATACGCACAAAATGCAACGTTACGAAAGTTGTGTACACTCTCCAATACCACCGCTCTTTGCCCTGAAGAATGCGCAGAACGCACATTTCTATGACGTGTGCAATATCAGTGTATGACGGCCCATGCATGCATATGGACAGGCAGTCCAGGGCAAACGTCTTGCCAATAAACTCAGCCAATCTCCCAACATTGACATGATTTCACAAAATTGGTAGAACTTTAGAATCCCTGGTTAGGAGTGGCACACAGTGGAAATCCTATTGCTATTGTACAATCGTAACAATGCGGCTTATTCCGTCAATCGATGACCAGCAGGGTGGATTGTG
>NMRB01001361.1:119628-177169 GCA_002633025.1 Notospermus geniculatus
AAAAAAAATTAGTCAAGGCAAAGAAAATTTACACGCTCCGGGTATCGAACCCGAGACCTTCGGTTTTCTAGGCTGGCGGCTTTGCCACTCGGCCATGGCGACTATGCACTCTGCGTGGCGCTGATATGCATGTACATGTATGTATTGTTTGGATAATGTCAGGCGGCGCTGGAAATTTCCTGCGTTCAAATTTCGGCAAAAGATGCGCCCCAACCTCCTCAACGTCAATGTAGATAATGTATCAAAAGAAGAAACACTTTTTGCAGCAAAGACTGTAGCAAATACGGGATAAAGTACCGGTACATTACGAACTACATCGCGCATGCATATTAGCCTAAGAAATAGTTCCTCCGCGATGACCAGGTCACGGAATCGCAAGGATAATGACTTCTCAACTCCTGACCAGTAACTGCTTTAAAATCGTGTCTAATCGTGCGCATTACATAAAATAGCTCCCAATAGCTATTGACAACATTGTCCATGTACATATTTACATTTGTTAGTACAGTTTACAAAGGTTTTAAACACCACTTTATACACCGCCCAGACCCCCGTCTGACCTCCCCAAGAAAATGTCTAAAAATAGATTTAGAAATCGCCGAAATTTGCACCTTTCCTGACGTTTGTTCGAACTGCCCAACCAATCAGGTCGACAGCTAATGGTAGACTATCACCAGACGCAATATGACGTTCAAACACCGCAAAATAAGGCCGTAAACGTCAAGTAAAGCTTGATTACGTCATACAAATGCCTTGGAAAACTGGTGTGAAAATAGGGGTCCATATGGCCGCAGCTAGCGCTCCAAGCGGCTCCATAGCGAACCAACAATGGACCCGTTACCAGCACCAGAATCACTCGTGAAGGTGATTCTGTGACAAAAACCGATGTAGCTGCAGAAAACATGAACTTGAATATTATGCCAGTGCTTGCTGGGAATGCCGAGAAGGCACAAGCAGGAATATTCAATTGACATCAACCAAGAGGAAGTTACAAGTAAGTAGGGAAGTTTGGCAAGCTTATGGTTTACGTCTACATTTACGATTTAACGACGTCATGACGTCATCACAGAGGAGGTTTCCCGTGTAATTTAAAATGTTGTCGATGTATCCCATTTTTGGCCGGCCCTCAAAGACATAGGTTCATAATTCTTGTCAAAATATCACTATGACTTTATAACTACGTCATATCTATGTCCGTCACTGCTTTTGATGGGCTAAATCCATTCTTTGGTACCACATTTATATACATTTGTAATACATTTATAGGCCCTAAAAGCAACTGTTATGGAGATACACCACCCCAAAAAGTATTTTGGTGGCCATATTGGATTTATGCCGATTACGTAATTTCCCGTCGTCAGATTTTGGGGGATTTTGGGTGGGATGTTCCTTGACACCCATAGAACAAGTTCCAGTCATAAAACAAACTATTGCAATTTGTTTGGGGTCAAACTTATATTTACTGGACTACATGGTAAGCAGTGAGTCACTTGATTTGAATTTAATCTAGGTCTAACAAAATGTTGCCTCAACAATTACAGGTTGTTACAATGGCAAACTACCGTATAATAGCCTACTTTTAACCGATAAATGTATTCGTTGATAGGAAATTTTTCAGGACCAATTAAAGTTGGTTGATTGTTGGCCAACTAATCAATGGCTTTACAAATGAGACGTTCGACCTATAAACAAAACAATATTTGGTTCTTGATGTCTGAGCAGCATTAGGAGGCCTATACATCAATGGTCGTTAGCTGAGAGGAGATGTGGTCCGTGTCAGCAAACATCCTCTAAGACGGCTTTTAGGGGTCTATCCGCAATCCAATATGAAACGCTTGATACCCGGGCTTGATATGAAATGGTGCGCACCCTGTCAATGTGAATCTAGCACTAAGCATCATAATACCGCCTTGGTAAAAGAACCTTCGTGCTTCAATGCCCCATGGTTTTCATCCTCCCACAGCAGGGCTTTGTTCTCGTTCCTCTTCGTATATACAATCGCACACAAAGCCCTGCTGATTGGGTCTCCCAGCCAAGCACGAGGCGGTCAGAAATCCATTGCCCAATCAGAGCTCAGCAATTCTAGGGTGTGAATGCTAAGTAATTATGACTTATATAAACAATCAAAAATAATAAGAATCTTATTTATATATATGAAGAACCACTGGGAAAATATTCAGCCAATTTTGAGAAGACATACATATAAGTAATTTGTAGATACATGTACAAAACTCCAACGATAAAACAGGGTAAAATCACGAAAGTACCAAAACCACGCCAAAAGAGGGAGTGCAACTGGAGTATGGAACAGCCGCACCAGATTCACTTGATGTTCTATTTCAGCAGGGGTTTGTGCGAGTGGATGAAGAGGAACGAGGTAAAAACCCCGGCTGTGGGAGGATGATGGTTTTTATCTCTCCCTTGATAGTCCCCAACCAATTTCAAAACGGTTTTCACTATCCCAAGTTTTTGGTGCTAAACGCCCACGGCTCTTATTTTCTCAATGTACGCACATTTTAGAAAACTTCGCTACTTGGAGTTTGTTACACGAGGGATATGATTGTCGTTGTTCATGTTGGTGTATAAACATCACACCGGAATCAATGGGGAACCCGCACACTAACGTCACAACGTGGCGCTGCGAGCGATGTGACCGAAATCTCTTTTTTCTAACGTTATTTCCATTTATTTCTGGCGTGAAAATAAACCATTTGTGTTGGTCGCATGGCGGTAAAACTTACATCATCGTGTAGCAGATGAAATTTTCTTTTAAACTCATTCCTTTTTTTCTTAAAATTAAGCGATCCGATAGCGATAAGGACAACGTCATTTGTGTCATTCTTCCTGTAGAAAAATGTACATGAAATGTTTTCATGACGCAACGTCAACACCTAAAACAACGTCAATGACGTCGTTTCGGTACAATCGCTCGCAGCGCCGACCTGTCGGGATAAACCGCAGGGCGGGTTCCTCATTGGATCAAACATTTCTTTTCCGCTCTGTTTCTGCAATTCCCCGAATCAAACCCAATACAGAAGCCTCCATTGAGACTGTTTTCGTTAAGACGGTAAAATAGTGTCAACTACATGTAGTGCCACATGTATACCCCCTCCACCCCCCACCCCCCATGAGGCCTTGTGGAAACCTGCGAATGACCGGCCATACGTTTGTCGGCGGAGTGGATGGAGAGAGAAAATACATTTAGGAAGCAATTTAACATTAGGCTACTTATACTATAAACCACTTTGAAATTTTTTGAGAACTGGATGAATTTGAAAACTGCTGCATCAACAATACTGGTACGCCCTGTGCGTTTGTGGTAGTAAAATCATTTTACATGTACGCAAAGATGAACAGATAGGCCTACATACAATTTTTTTGTGTATGCAATCGCTCTGCTGCTCAAGAAGGCAGCTGTTTGCTTCATACTTGGAATTAATATAGTTTCGGAAGAGAGTCAAAATGTCCAAACATCCACAAGAAAGCAGCAACTAATACGAGCTTGTATTTACTTGGAATTAAGTTGCCGCTGATGCAATTTGGTCACTTGAGAAATTGAAATATTATGAAGCGCTCCTCTTCCCATTGGCAGGGAGGCGATCACGTGACTACATCGAGCTCCATCAGTAAATGTCAGAGTACTGACGAAGTATGTGGTAGCAAAATTCGTCAGCGAGCTGATGGATTTTTGGTGACAGTGCGGTTTCATTAGTATCTGCTCATACATGAATGTGTTCCTTGCTCGCGTGTAGATAATCTTAAAGGTTGTTGGAAAGATAAATTATCACTTATACTTTACATGTAATGGGCCGATTTAATAGACGTTTGCTAAGCTAACCATTGGTTCCACCAAAAATAGATAGGCGTGCGAAAAATGTGCAACTAAATTTTTTACCAAAAAGCCCCGTTTTCTAAGCTCTGTATAGGGCTTCCAAACAGGGCTTTCTGGTGAAAATTTAGTTGTACACTTTTCGCATGCCTATCTATTTTTGGTCGAACCAATGGTTAGCTCAGCAAACGCCTAAATCGGTCCAGTGTGGCTTATTGAGGAGTGCATGCGTTCAATGACATCATTGATTGCTTTAACTTACGTTTTTTCTGAATGTTGAACACGGTACTAACTCTTTGGCGGGAAGATAGGTACAGAGAGACCATCCGGGTGACTAAAACGTCTGTCCAGGTTAGGACGCAGGGAAAGGTCCATAACCATATCTGAAGTCATCCCACCTAATGTACCATACACATCCTGACTGTTTGAACCCATGTGTGGTAGTCGCTGTTGGGAGTATTCTGTTCGAATCGCAGATGGAGAGACGGGATCAGATCTGTGAAATCCCGCGGTCACGTTGGTTTCGTTTTGCATGATATTATCGAGACCAAAATTCCTCCTAGCAACGGGCCGGACCATGGAGCTGTAGTCATGGCAACCAGACCGCGTTGAGTACGGGTAGCCATAGTAACTGACAACAGATGGTGCGAGTTGTAAAAAGTATGTTTGCGGCAGTCCCCATGGTTGCGTCCTGTCGGTTGCGTAGGGGTGTCCAGAGTAAAAGCCAGGCCGGGTTAACCCGGTTAATCTGTTTCTAGCCGAAGACCGGCGTTTTAGTTTCCCCATCGAACCACTTATGAATACATCGTCACTTGAAGGATCCAACATCCAGTAGTTGCCCTTTCCAGGGTCGTCATAATGTCTCGGCACTTTCACAAAACACTTATTCAAACTGAGATTGTGACGGATGGAATTCTGCCATCCCTGCTTGTTCTCGCGATAATATGGAAAGTTCTGCATGATAAATTCGTAAATCCCATTCAGAGTGAGTCGCTTTTCTGGGCTGGACCGAATAGCCATCATGATCAGAGCGTTGTAACTGAAAGGAGGTTTCTCACTTCGAGCTGGAGGCTTTTTCTCCGCGTCGTTCCCTTGTGTCGTCTCCTCGGCGAGGTTATTCGTACTTTGTGGTCCCTGGTTATCTTTTGAAGATCCTTCGATGGTATTTGATGGAACATTTTCCTCGAAGTCGGAAATATTGTCAATATCAAGTTGCACGTGATTATCAGCCACGGGATCATTCGAGGTGTTAGAAACCGGTATCACTTGACTTTTATCCCGGCTAGTATCCTCCAGAATCCTATCAATCATGAAACTGGAACGTTGTTCCATGTCGAAAAACGCATACAATCCTTCAATTCTGTCGTCTGCGAATTCCGCCGTGGGATATGTGGAAAGCAAAATGACTCCGCAGTAAATATTACCACGAATAAATGACTGACATGCATTTTATCGCACTCATCAGCTTTGATTTGTTAATGAATTATTTATTAAACGTCCACGTCATACATGACATATATAACAGCATGTAAACAATAGTTAATGTGCATCATGAAGACAATGCACAACAGGGAAATGGCCGATTTGGCCCCTCCTACGGCAGCATCGCTCCCCCGCGCAAGGCTGGAGGTTAGGTCACAACATACATGTCAGAGGCAAAGGTCATAATAACGATTTATAGACTACATTTTTTAATTGTTGTGCTGTAATTAAGTTGTCTGGGAGAAAATTGAGCAAGTCAAATACATAGGTCGTTCTGAAACATCCATTCTGCTTTACAACCATCACAATCATCAATCTGTTGGAGTACAATACTTAAGTATAAAATATGTGTACTACATGGCACAGACACACTGACAGATACTTCGTTTTAAAGGTTTCATGTGTATCAACTATAAAGCGTGTATTCCGTGTTGAGGCTCCTGCAGAGGTATACCGTATACGGTCGCAAACCCTTTGTGAACACTTTGACAACCGGCCCGATCGTATACCGTACACCTCTATGTAATCGCAGCCTTAGAAAACTGTCGCACAAGCGACACCTTAACCCGTCCTGAGAACATCAGGGGTTCTTAGCGCTCGTTCTCTTCGTCAGCGCGCCAAGGGAGCGAGCACTAACCCTTACATCTCGCCTTTCGGAGAGTATGTGCTAGGCCTATGTCTCCAAATATTTTCAGCCTACATATGTGATTGGCATAGGATGCACAGGAAGTGAGGGAGTTTCAAACTTTTTGCACAAACGTGTCACACACATAGGGTGATATGAATAAAGACTAGCAAATGCTTTGACTTCAGATTTGTACAGTATCGCCTAATGCATTTGTGTTGCAAAATTCAAGTAAAAGCATTCACTAGTCTTTATTCATATGACCCAATGCCTGCAAAGGTTTCAGTACCACGCTGTGCATTAACTGATTGGTCAATGCCTTCTTTGATTTACAATGTAGATGAAAAATAAACAACGTACATGTATAATGAATTTCGATATGCCCGGTAACTTGAAAAGTCGTCATATGTTACGTATCCAGAAGTGTCGGATCTCTACTCTGACAGTAAATTCAATCGGGTTCGAACCTCTCACTGGTGCTCGCTGTACACGATCAATATCATTTTCATCAAACTTTTTCATCTATCATTTTGGTCAAATTTTTATGTAGAGTCCCGCCGTACACTGTCAATCATCCAATCTTTCACAAAATGGCATTACAAAACCGGTCCAATTGCATAACCACCATTCAAATGACATTCGTTATCAGGAAACTCTAATTCAGCAGGGTTAATTGTTCAATAAATATCCACGCCCGCGGTACACGGTCATATTTTATCAATTCGTCATTCAAAAATAGGACGGGCTCTACTCCATCAATCTGTGATTGACGAAAAATATTTCATCCAATTTCCCGCCGTACACGATCAATCTTTTTGGTCAATTTTTTTTCATCCAACTTTGAGGGATCGTGTACAACTACGCCAGCATTCAGGGAAAACGACGTTAGTTATTCTGAGTGCTCCGTCAAAACAAATCTTTACATGTAGATTTATTCAAATTTTACAGATTTCTCCCTCACACAAACATAATTGTAAAAAGATCTAAAATACTAAATCATTTTATCTAGTACGAAAATGGGCCAAATATAGCACTCATTAGACAATTAATCGAACCGTGGCCACTTCATAGGCCCTAGGAATTCTTGCCGGCGCTAGCATTGGTTGTTGCCCGAGACACGTCAGTTTGCGCCACCGTCAGCGGCTAGTGGAACCAGACGATGTTCTCCCACATACATGTACACTGTAGATGAGTTCAAACTTCGTAATTAGGTCATTGTCATGGATAATTCGCGCCTGCGCAGTTTGCCGTTTTGACTGTCAACACGAAAGCCGGTGTGTTTTCATTGGTTTCAACGAAGGAATCCGGCAATCGGCTGCATTTTTTGGCGATTTTCTTCGATATTTCTACAGGACAGTCCTTTTAAAATTACTCTGTGAAAGGGTCTGGTACTAGTTGAGGAAAGGAAAATTCACCGGTTTCCCCGCTATCTCACCAAAACGTGCGAGAGGTCGAGCGAAGAATGGGGTGAATTCGCGATCTACGGCCATGTGCATCGCCATTTTTGTCCATTCGGAGACCCAACTGGGCGTCCGAGATTTTCTGTATATCGCACCCGATTTTCATGTTGGTAACGATTAAAGGCGCCGCTCCACGTGACAGCTTTTTATCGGAAGTTTGCGACCCACCGGCAATGCTTCGTTGAAAGCCATTAAAAAATTGACTTCCGTCTTGGACAGGTCAAAACGGCTACTGGGCATGTGCGCGTTTCCAAGAAATCGCCATGACGATGACCTAGTTTGAACTGATCTATACGTCATGACGTTGTGTTGGGATGTCCAAGCGTCACGACCAATCTGTACAATTAATATTAAGTTTATTTCTATCTATTCCATAAACATCAAAACTAACTACATGTATTGTATTACTTATGGGCGGTTATATCAGCAGATTAAACGGTGCAAAATTCAGATGATCTCTAGGCGTTGCGATGTAATCTTGAGTCGTTGCCGAGAAAGATTTTGGACAGCGATGATCTGGATTCGCAACTGATACAGACGTTAAAAGCTTACTACAGTTTGTAATGATCTGTTTTCGCTTGTGAAGATCTTGAATTACATGTAAGTTTAAGATTAAGCTGAGCACCACCTTAAGTCTTTCTCAGCTTCGACTCAAGGTCACACTACAGCGACGAGAGGTCATGACCAACGTCTTTATTTGCGGATATCACCGCCCATTAGCTCGGCTTCAGGCGTGACTGTCCTGACTCGTATCGCCACCTGCTCACAAAATGACGAACTACATATTGTAATGATGAACCACATGCTATAAGTTTTATGTTCGTGGAAATGGTTCGCTATCCGTCAAAATGAATCGACCAGTGGTGAACTTCTAGGCCTATATCAGAATTCCATCCAATTATTGATCGGATTTTATTGTATGTATGTATGTATCATTTGGAAGCTAGATAATGAACCAGATATGGATAGCGTACGTGGGCTTTGGTACAAATCATCGTCCGATAGGCCTACTTGCATAACACTGTTGCTTTTACTACGCATCGGGAATTATTCCAACACTCGACGGACGAAAATTCTGATTGGTCAACAGAATAAGGATTGATTCATATATGTATTTCTCCGTTTTGCGCTTTGCCTTTGTGCCTTCCCTATGTTTATGTGTGGTACCAATAATAAAATTACTTTTTCAACCTCGCACTCAAATAGGAAACCGACAAGCGCAAAACGCAAAGTATGAATTGGCCTTTATTCGAACACACAATAAGTGAATATCGTTCGGTGCAAAACAAATCCATAAACTGTGATAAAAAATGATGCAACATACATGTACCTATAAAATCACCCTTTCACCCATTACTCGGGTTCATGCGTGTCTGTCCCGACTCGTATCGCCACCTACTCACAAAACGACGAACTAATGATGAACCAGATGCTAGGTTCTACGTTCAGGGACGACGGTTCGCTAACTTCGTGTTTCGTCAGATTTGCGAAACCTCGCTAATATTCCGTCAGTTCGAAGAACCCAAATCATATCATAACTGCTAGAACAGAGGAGTCCGCGTCCGTCTCGCGAGAGATTCCGGGAAATTTTTACGCTGCGTATACTCTGAAATCAGGAAAACTTAAACTCTTTTATCTTAGTATCTGTCACAACAGGAAACAGGCCGGTAAACCGTCAGTCAATTGCGCCTGAGATAACCAGCCTATTTGAGATCAAGATTTCATCTGACTGGATCAGGACATTGTCACACATTTTAAAGAAACTAAATGATAAATGATAAACTGATGTCACCTTTGACGCATTCTTTCCTGTTTTTCTTGTGTTTACATTCTAAAAGATATTTTGGGCATTGTTCCGAGCAAGCGGACGTGACTTGGAACTATGCCTGTTATGTCAGTATTGTTGCTTCGAATACGATAATTCATATTTCTTATATTAGCAACAAAAAAGGTATTTCATATTCGAATACTCTACGTTTTGTCGAATTGTCAGGTGATTTTTAGTAAGTGTCCACAGGGTGTCGTAAAACCCGTCAACCTGGCCCTCATGCCACGATAATATGGCCCCGTTACATCTTTCACAATGGGCCGTATGCATAAAAATGAAGCATTTACTTCTAGCAAAAGCCAAAAGTAAAACCAGTTGCTTGAAGCCGAAAGTAAAAGTAAAAGCAATTACTTGGTTTCATATGCATAATCTTTTACTTCTACTTCAAAGCAAATACGTACTTATACTTGACAAGCATTTGCTTGTTTACCAAAGGTTCTACAGTTGGAGCAATTGCTCAGTATTATGCCTATGATGCTAGAAAGGAACAAGTAAATAGTAACTGCTTTTTCTAATAGCACTTTGGGTTTTATGCATACGGATGGAAGTAATTGCTTCAATTTTCAAGTAAAAAGCATTTGCTTGTTTTTATGCATATGGACCAATGGCACGGTTCACCCAAGACAACGTTTAGCGAGGATTCCTTCCATTAAAGGGCCACTGTATTCCTGCCCTACCCTGCGCTAAACATACCCGCGTTAAGGGCGACCTCTATTGAAAATGTTGTTTAACTACCACTTATCAACCTCGCCCCATGTAGAGTAACTCTGAAGCAATCACCGCCGGTGGCACCTGCTCTGTTCACAAAAAGTGGCAATACCGTGGACTCGAACAACAGCTACATGTTGTCGTAGGCTAACCGGGCCGTTGCGAAAGTTCACTAATTTTAAAGTTGAGAGCTATGTTCATGAGTAATGTTCTCTTGTACATGTAGGTGGACCTGTTTGCAGAAAATGCAGAATTTATCGTGAGGCCACACTTTTAGTGATAGACGATTACCTACTCTCTAAATGTTGAAGAGTGAAATTCACTCATTTGGAGTGAGGCAGGGACCACTCCATGAAGTCACTCCATTAGAGTGAAAGGCTCCACTGTTGTATTGGCATTAGATGGAACAAAAATACTTCCAGACCTATTTTCTCTCTCAGAATCCAAAAAATATTTTTGCATTTTGAGACAGACAGTGTTTTGTTGCTTCTAATGCCAATATATACAGTGGCGACTTTTACTCTAATGGAGTGACTTCATGGAGTGGTCCCTGCCTCACTCCAAATGAGTGAATTTCACTCTTCAACATTTAGAGAGTACGACAAATTGACTACTAACATTTTGTGTCGTGGTACATTAATGTATGCTGTCTAAAACTCTCTAGAAGTATACTCAATTATTGAACTTATCGTCGGTCAAAACACTTTTTACCTTTTTTCACACGAGGTTAGTACAGGAACTTCACAAGTTGTGGCGACTGTAGGTGTAGGCTTGAGTGAGTTTTGAATCCGACAGGTAAACTTTTCTGACCTTCTAACGTTTTCATGTCAGTTTGGCGTAAAAATTAACGCCTCTTTTAAGTTGTGACGTATTTCTGCTGGCTTAATACTTACAGCTCTTCGCCACCAAGACCTTCACCTCTGATGTCTGTGAACAGGTTAACGTACCTTTAACGTTTATCAGACCTTCTCGAAATTCAGTATAAAGGTTATTTCATGACCTCATCGTCGACATATCGTGACGGAAGATATATGACTGTAATTCTGTAGAGGACCAGATATTCACCGATTCGCAGAGATCAGAATATGATATCACGTCTGCCGCAATAACAGATTTTCGCTTGAATTTTCAGTGACACGTAAGACATTTTTGTTGAGGGAAAGATCTGGTGGATAAACCGTTCACAATGACGACGCCAAAAGTTGCTCTTTTTTGCTGCGTGCTTGGAGCCGCCTGTTTGGCTGCTAATGGTTTGTTCCCTGAAGTTCGAAAATGGAGAGAACGTGAAAGGAGGGCATGGTGCATCGCAAAGTGGGTGAGTAAGCTGCTGACTCATTACGCCTCACGATTTCAATTTCCATTTCTTTCTTTTTGTCATCTTGAGTACATGTATGTGTAGGCCTATTGAAAAATCATCGGTCTGCGAAAATAAGGGGCGGGGGGAGGGGGGGGGGTGCCTCTGTATGTGAGCCTATTGAGCACTAGGTCTTAAGTCCTACTGTCAATGGCGTTGTGTTTGCAAAAACGTTCGTTGGCATTCCGAGTGTGCCAGTACAACTTGAGAATACTTATTCACTTTGTTTAGCTGAGCAAACTGTGCTTCACTCTGGTACAAAATGGGATTCAGCGTCGGCATGATCCATCTGCATTTTATTTTTTATGGATTGTTCACCATGTACATACGGCAGCTGCTACGAACCTACTTGTGTATATACTAAAGTATGGATTTATAACAGTCAGATGACATCGGCATATTAGCCGAAGCTGCATCTCTGGCTACACTGACAGCAAGGTTTTATAAAGCAGGAATCTTTCGGGCGTCGATTGTGACAAATCATCGACTATGCGACTGCCTAAAGTACTGGCTTATCACAAACCAAACATTGCAACACTTCTTTTAGTCTGGACGCAAAACCCCCATTTTTTAGAAAGTGTCCTTTTTCGGAAAACAGCACTTTCTCTCCATTTTCCAGGACATTTTTGGCCCTAGTTTCAGAATCCGAGGGGTGCCACTTTGGCAACCTGTGGCATTTTGAGAAAATCGCGTTACCATGGCAACGGGCTCAAATATGTGCGTTTTTTGTTTAACACCCATTTCTCCTGTCTTACCGGTAGGATTTTGAAAATTCAAACGGCTGTTCATATAGTCCATTATCCCATTGATCCTTTGCCAGTACCAATTTAAGGGACAGATGTCAAGGTCATAGAGAAAGGTCAAGGTCAAATAGAAATTTGACGTATTTTCTCCGTCACACAAGGAAATGCGATTTGTTTTAAGCATGATATTTTATGTTTTATTATAAACTAGCATGATACCCATGGCGAGCACACGCACAGGGTGCATGTGGTCAGAGGATGGCATAAGTGGTAAAAAAAGTATAATGGCACCATAAGCAGTAAGGGTGGCCANTTCACCTTTTCCCCATACTACCTGTCTAGGAATTAATGCCCTGGGGTAGTTGTACCCAATAAGGAGGCCAACTTCGCATGGCTGTAGGGGTTAAATTTCTTCAGATATGTGTCGCAGATGAGGCCATTGATTGGCTACTTCCGGTGTGGGAATGTGTGACCGGTCATTTGGAATGGCATCACGGGTATAGGCAGGTGGTAAGGCAATCATAACATCTTGGTCCACTCCTCTAACCATGAGCCCATAAACCTTGGTTGTTGCGATGATCTGGGCCCAGTTGCACAAAGAATCTTAAGTCTAAGAAAAAACTTAAGTCTGAAATGAAGTCATCCGATTTGCTGAAACCTGGTCACATGATGACTTAAGTCGAACTTTAGACTTAAGATTCTTTGTGAAACTGGGCCCTGGTTTTCAGCTGTCATCGTAGATAGCTTCAACGTAGTTTCCACGCCTTGGATTCCAAGCGTTTCCTTAGTATCCTCTAGAATGAACGTTGTATCTGATTAATTATCCAGCATGGCGTAGACCATGCCGTAGACCATGCATTCCTTATCAGGTTGATCCACGTAAGAGAATCAAACTGGTAAAATCATGGAGGTTTTGCTGGGGCTCTCTTTTATAACTGGTCTTTGACAGCTCATGACCCTAGCGCCTTCTGACTTCGGGTTATGGTACCGTTGCCTTGATTTTTTGGTTCGATGGGAGGGACTTTAGCTTTCTCCTCTTGATTGCTATCAGCCTCAGGTTTTCTATCTCCATGGAGAAGAGTCGGATGTTGTTTCTCACAGATCCTGCATTTCAGCCTGCTTTTACAATCCTTTGACTTGTGCGCTCCTTTTTTCAGACAACCATAACATAACCCTGTCTTGAAAACAAAGTCCTTTCTTTCCTTCAGAGACTTCTTGCCAAAACCTTCACACTTGTCTAACTCATGCTTCCCTTCGCAGAAGTGACAGCTTCTGTTTCCCGCTCCGTTTTCAACTTTCTTTGACACCTCAGATGTCTCAGTGGAAAGTGTTCTTGCCCCGCCTCCCTTCTCTCCTTCCTTAAAGGCCTTTGTCTTGGTAAACTCACCACCAGTCCTCCCACTTTTCAAGGACTGTACTGAGGAGATTGGGTTACACGCTATTTCTGCTTCTTCTTCCATGAAAGCCAGAAACTCATCAAAGGGCGGGTATACTTCATGGTTCTGTTTCCAACGGAAGGCCTTTCTGTTCCACCTACTCACTAACCAGTCTGGCAGTTTTTCCAGGATTTTTCGGATTTTCCCTTTCATCGTTCAACATGAACAACTGGGAGTTTTCCATCCTCATCGCTATGCTGCACTGTCGCAAGAAGTCTGCAAGTTCACGCAAGGCTATACCATCGCTTGATGGAATCCTAGGCCAATTTTGAAGCTTTTCCCTGAAGGCATTTCCAATAGCGAACGTGTCCCAAAAACGTTTCTTCAGCAATACCCTAGCTTCGTTGTATGCGTTTTCATCGTTGACAAGGAAGTATCCTTCAACAGCTTCCTTAGCTGGACCACCCAAGTAGCGCCACAAGTAGTGCATCCTTTCAGCAGGAGGCACTCCGCTGCTCTCAATCAGGGTCTGAAACGCTGCACTCCATCCTGGATACTCACGCGGATTTCCTGAGAAGACACTCGGTTCTGGGGTGGGAAGACGATTTAAACTTACCTGTTCCGCAAATTTTTCCATGAAACCTTGGAACTCTGAGTGCTTCACCACTGACTCAGTAGGGGTCATACCATCATTGTTTATCGCGCTCTGTTCCACCTTGCATCCTTCCCTGGGTGTGAAGGCTGGCGCAGCTACATTAACTCCAGGCTTAGGCGCTGTTTCTTCAGGATGACGGCCGCATGTGCTAACACTCTGGGCTGGTTTGGTCGCCTTCATCTCAACCTTAGCCTCGTGAAAGTCTTCTTCCGACGTGATTTCGTTCTTTATGACTGGAGCCGAATTAATAGCTTTCTCCGCAAGTGCAACATCAGGCTTCGGTTCGTACGTCTTGGGCGTCACCTGCACCATGGAGGTCTGCGCCAGCATCTGCGCTCTCGGGCTGACGTCGATTTCTTCGTTTCCACCACATGCTCGACTGTCTTCTACAAACTTGCTAACTCGAGCCTCGTGTTATTCGTGGCTCTCCCTTTCTGGCAATGCAAGGTCCTCCACGTCCACAGACTCTTCAACTTCCTGTATAGCCTCCAACTCCGCTTCTGCCATTTCCAACTGAGTGACAGCTTCCAATTTTTCCAGTTCGGCCCTTTTCTTTGCAACAGTGTCCATGTGCTTGATCTTCACCTTAAGTTTTGCAGCTTGGGTTGCTACTTCCACACGCTTCGAAGCAGCAGACCTACATGTGGTTCCCGTCCTGCTCGAACTAGTTACAGATTTGGATTCCGTCCCCAATGCTAGTTTTATTTCCCGGATAATAGCGTTAAGGCGTTTCAAAATATCGAAGTGGGCTTTTTCCAAGGACTCGTACTTGTCTGAATGATCTTTCAATGCTGAATTGTCCATAGGAACTGCAGATAACTGTTCATAACTTCTGGTGATAGTAGAAAACTCCTCTTTGATTAAGTTCCTCTCCTTTCGCAAGGTTTGAAGAGCGTGATCTTCGTGGGTGGCCTCAGGCAGCAGGTCTTCAATTTCGGCAGCGTGCTTCCGCCAGGCTGACACAGCGCACCGGAAGTCCCTCTCTCTCTGCTGAATTAGTTTTCTGTCTGGTTCAGCAGAGGAACCTGACCACAGCGCTCTCAAACGATCCATCGCAAGCCGCCGAATGTGGGCCTAAGCGCAAAACAAATGGGCTAAAGCTACTCTACCCTAGATCTTACCTGAAGAACAAACTCTTTTTGGAGGGACACCCTACCATTGCCATCCCATGAGGAAGGGGTAAGCAGATACCATGGCAGCTGAAATGTAAACAGGAACCATTCAAGTCTCAAGTTCAGAATTTTAAAGTCCACCACACAACACGCCTAAAGTTCTTTGAAACACACAATGGTGATCCGACCTCCGAAGGGCAATTTATACCACAATGAAGATATGCAGTTCTTCAACAGTGAGTTTCTTAACACAGTCAGGTTCGATGAACGAGTAGTATCTTCGGTGAGCTTTCTAAGCATAAGAATTAAGACTGTGATGTGACCAGATGGTCCACTATGTAAACATCACAATTTCTGCGCTAAGCTTTCGCTAAATGCACAGAACACGGGATACTTAGTTCCTCTGCAAGAACAGGTGAGCCTTTGTTCTCTTCAGCCAAGGGTGCGATTTCATTCGCTTCGTTTCCCCAGGAACGCAGGTGAGTTGTCATCAACGTATACAGGAACGCAGGCGAGTTGTCATTCAACGTATACAGGAACGCAGGTGTGTTGTCGCAAACGTACATACAGGAACGCAGGTGTGTTGTCGCAAACGTACAGGCATTGACTGATGTTTATCTACACTTTGTATCTTGAATATTTCAAAGACCACCGAACCAATTTTGATGCGGTTTGTTCCATATGAAAGGAAAACTTGTTGGTGACATTTCTGCATCAAAATTTTGGAAATTTCGAAATATCAAAATTATGTAATTGCTTGTCAGAAAAAATCTCGAAAATCGACACCTTTTATTTTGTGATTATATTTTCATTTTTGTAGTAGTTCTGATAGAAGGGAAGTTTCTAAGGATTTTGGTGCTAGTTTCATCAAAATCTAAGGGCTATGGCTATAGAAATCATGATCAACCTTACAATAGCAGGCAATGGTCCATATGCGTAAAGAAAAGCAAATGCTTTTTACCTGAAAATTGAAGCAATTACTGTGACTGCCACCGCTAGCCTACCCCAAAGGACTCGACTGACTTCAACGCTCTGAGTAGTTTTAGATGCTTTATTCACTTCTTGAGTCTTGATTGAGCCGTGAAATCTAAAGAATACAATATGAACTACATGTAATTCTACCTCCTAAGGTTGCAACAACTCTAAATGATTCTTATTACCAGCAACAAAACTCTAGGTCTAGTAACTATTCATTCTACCAACAGCGACACGCTACAGAAGGTGCTGCCATCTACCCGAACACCACCAAACTACATACAGCTCCACGTGCTCCACAGTGCGCGGTCACGTGACCAGCTCACGCATTTAAAACAGCGGTCATCTACAGAATTTAATGATGCGACCTGACCAAAACCTCTCTAAATAATTCCATCGCCATAAACGCAACACATACAATGCGATCTTGGCCAGACAATTTAACATTTCAAGACACGCCCTCGTGGCGGGAATTTTCGGAAATCACGCAGCAGACCTAGGCCTAACCTGACGGCCATAAAAACATTAAGGGCCGTATTCACCAAGGGTGATCATCGCGCGATTAAGACTTAGACGCGTGTAACTTCACTAAATGCACACACTTCCACCATGCTTTTGAAGAAGGTACACGCGTCTAAGTCTTAATCGCGCGATGATCACCCTTGGTGAATTCGGCCCTAAGTATTCAACTTATTTACACTCGCATCACACAGTTACCAAGATCTGTGAACGCTACAGGCTTCATACTTTCGTCACAACCATATTTCGCTTATAATTACCTCTTTGGGTGTCTTTTAAAATGCTAATGAAAATACGGAGGGCCAGCTGGTGGCTAGCCTAGGGAAATTCAATGGCGTAAATCGCAGCGCGCATGCGCAAAGATGCTCAGGCCTGGTACGGGTACGGTTCCGTATCCGGTTGTTTGCGGCTTTCTTAAAACTTGAGCGCATTTACAATTACTTCCATCCGTATGCATAAAACCCAAAGTAAATGCTTTTGCTAAAATGCAATTGCTATTAGAAAAAGCAATTACTATTTACTTGTTCCTTTCTAGCAAATGCTAATTCTTTTGCATAATACTGAGCAATTGCTCCAACTGTAGAACCTTTGTAAACAAGCAAATGCTTGCAAGTATAAGCATTTGCTTTGAAGTAGAAGTTAAAGATTATGCATATGAAACCAAGTAATTGCTTTTACTTTTAATTTTGGCTTCAAGCAACTGCTTTTACTTTTTGCTTTTGCTAGAAGTAAATGCTACATTTTATGCATACGGCCCAATGTATCTAGGACCTACAGTCATTTGCAAATGTTTAAGACCACTTGTCAATTTTTTGTTGGTTTTCCGTTAGTGTCCTGCTTTACAGGCATTATATCATTGAATGATGACGTAACATATTTTGGCCGGTAATCCATCACATCAGAGTAGTGCGATGAGTCCATATGAGTGTAAGATTTTGCACAGGCAAGACTTGTAAGAGACAGATAGGGAAAAAGCCAATCCGAGTCAGGTTCAAAGGGCAAAAATGGTGACCCTGCATCAAGAGGAGGGCTACTCAGAATATCAAATCAGCAAGAGGATGTCATGCAGTGGCGGATCCAAGAGGGGGGCGTGCCCGGCGCACGCCCCCCCCCCCGTTCAGCCGCCGAGCACCAAAAATTTTGGAAGGCATATAATCAGACCCCTGATTTTCAGCAAAAAGAAAGTTCAATTTGGCCTGCCTAGGTGCCAGGAAATCGCGTTTCCGGCACTTTTACCCCCAAATTTTCGGGGCTTCCTGCCTTCGGCGCTCAGGGAATGGAGTTTGCCCATTCCACGCCCCCCGTTCGGCAACTCCTGGATCCGCCACAGTCATGCTGCAACACATCTTCTTGCCTTTTGACCCGGACCCGGATTGGCTTTCCCCCATCTATCTCTACGGATAAACTGTTATATAAGACTTGCTGGCACAAAATCCTACACACATATGGCCTCATAGCACTACTCTGATGTTATGGATCACCGCCCAAAATGTATTATGCGATCTTTCAATGATATAAGCCGTGTTTACACCTGAGGAAATTGCCGGACCTGACCCGGCTCTGACCCGCCTTTTTGCGTTTACACCTATGAAAATCGGATCCGGATTAAAAATTGCCGGACTAATTTAGCCCGCTTTCGCTCGGCGGGTCTGATCCGGATTATACTTTAGCCCGGCAATTTCAAAGGTGTGGACAGAAAAATGCCGGGCTAAAACGTTTACTGAGCCCACCGACAGGTGTCGGTCTGCTAAAATTGAATGGGTGGTGTGTCTATAAATAGCATGGCCAGCGTTCAATATCGTAAGACGAATAATAGGTGTGGACAGAAAATTCAATGGATCCGGGTTAAATTCGAACCCGGGCTTGGAAAAATTGCATAGGTGTAAACACGGCTATAATGTAGGCCTAATGCAGGGCACTGACAGAAAAAGCAACAAAATTAACAAGTGGTCTTAAACTTTTGCAAATGACTGTACAGTGGTGGCCAAAATTATTCGAACAATAAATTAGTATAACTAACGACGTTACCGTACAAACTCTGGTTTCTATTTTTCACTTCTCAAAATTCGAAAAGCTGCATTCCTTTGAGGAAAATAAGAGTGTTTCATTGGTAGATTGATTGCCATTTCGATACGAACATCTGAAATATCTGCTGCGTGCCAAGTGTCCGTGTCTGATAACATCGAGTTCAGCTGATAACTCCAAGCATTATCGCTCTCCTGTGGTGATATGCCGACTCAATCTGACGGTACCACTTGTAACCACAATAAGAAAATGATTGGTCCTGAGGAGGAATGGCAAGCGCCAATGATGGATCAGTACATTCCAGAAAGCGTCACAGTACTACGTACATGTTCATAAAAAACCGAATACGTGTAGGCCTATTGTACATGTAAAATCGCGTGTAGAACAGTGCTTGCGATTTCAAAAACATCGTTTTCTTTATTATTGTAGGATCATGAAAACAATGAGAACATTGCCCGACAACACCACTCTGAAACGTGGTTTCGCACGGCCATATTCTGTATCCTTCCTTTTTGTCATCATGAAAAGTCTGATTCCGAAATGACGTTATCACCTTGGTGCTACTTTAGTATAATTTGAAACGTTGACAACTGTCTTCTTTCTATTTCACTAGACGAATTCGTCAAGTAATATCAAAGCCTTCATACACGCAGCAGGTGCTCGTAGGCTTCAAGATGGCGATGACATACTGTACAGGGTCTGCAAAGGAGATGAATCAGATTGCACGACGCAGTAAGTACATTAATTTCCTCCCATAGGTTTTATCTACACTTTTATCAAAAAACAGACCTGTTTCTCGCGGGTTTGTTGCTAAAATAGAGTTTGGGGTACATTTTTCCAAGGAAAGACGTTGAGAAACTTCTCTGAATCCGTCGCTTGGTGTGTCAAAATCATATGAAGTTGTATCATAGTGAATATCTCTTTTTTTGTTGTTATTTGATCACGCCCTTAGCGGGGGGGGGGGGGGGTTTCCNCGCTGATCAAGGCACAAAGTTATGGAAAAATTATGCTGAACCGCGCACTCTCAAAGTTCTATAACCGGGTCCTAATCATGCAGGATGCCGTATCCACTCCTGGCACAAATATTCCTCTGATACAGAAATTTCTCAGGTTTTCGTCACGGAAATGTCGAAAATTTGGTTTTGGGGAATTTAAAGCCACGCAGGCAACTATTTTGGGGACACTCACGAGGCTACGAGAACTCTGACTGCATTCTCCTAACACTTTGAAAATACCGTAAACTTCAATACAGAGGTACTTTAAGATTCATATAAAGGACCAGGGTACACATACATGGACAACGTTTCAAACTCTTCCTGGTATCGTTACCATTTAAGGTAGATACGCCTCCAATACACAGAAACACTGTTTGCTTTGATTAGGAAGTCATGTCGGTGACATAGTTGAACAGATGAACCAATCAGGGACATTTTTGACCTGTTGTCCGTCCATGGAATAAAGTTGTGGGGAATTCCAGATATACAATATATTTACACAGACCACACCTCTCTTTGTCTGTATACGTCCCTTTTGGCAGGCGTGTACCTGTCGCTAAAAGTTTTAGCTGTACATGTATATACATGTATCAGGTCACATTTTGATCGACGGTGCATCTTGTGATATATAGGCCTACATGAATATTTTGGGGGCGAAAAACATAGGCACCGTCGGTGTAGCAGAGGAAAAGATCCCTGAAATGTAAAAGCGATCAGCGCTTCCCCCGCGGATACATTCCGCTTGCCAGTAGATCGGCGTAGGATAGAAGTCCGGTAAAGGCTACTCTCCCTGGTGACGGGTGGTCCGGAGCCCGCATCAAGGAGCAACAATGGTGTTCCTTGGAAAAAAATGTTACAGTGTTTGGCAAAACGATCAGCAATCAGGCTGTTTCTAAATCCAGAAAAAACACCACATCATTTGTTCATGCGATGTTTGAAAGGACTGTAAATGACGATGTAATTTCGATTGTATCTTGATCACGAATTTATTTCGATTGACGATGACGATTTATGTTACACGATGTTCGAATGTTTCTCTAGTTCTATATCGATGATCGATGACGATGGACGATGTTAACTCTTCGAATGTTCAACTGTTTCTAACTCTCTACCTAACCAACTACAATATTCTACTGATACAAGGAAGTTGAAGTTGCATAACATTACACCACAATACTGCTAAAAGGGCTGTGAACAGAGTCAGCTCATCAGGAGGCCTGGGCTAGCCAGCTATGTAAACATGATGTTCTCTGGAAGGGTCTTAAGGAGGCTCCAGGAAGTCTGCTATTAATGATTTATGAACACCACAAAGCCAGGCAACGGGATATTTTCTGTGAACGCTTAATCCCAACGCTTTTTATAAACATCATCTGGGAGCTTTGAAAGGGTTGCTACAAAAATTACATAATAGGTGGTAAACATCGAGCTAACGAATCTTCCCAGATGTTTGTGTTAAAGCTTAAAACTACAATTCTAATTACATATACACTGTAAGTCTAAAAAATATTACAATTCTTCCCAACATACCCCCCTTCCTGATGTAACTACATGNCTGTTTCGGCGAAAAGCCATCGGCAAGAATCCGCCGCGTCAGCCTAACATAAAATTGATCATGTTGATTGTTATCTTTTGGGCTTTCAGCTGACAGACGACCTTCACCTTGGAGGACGTGCAAGAAACACAGACACCGTGGATTAAGATACGGTCTCAGGACGATGGAAGGGAATCTGGGATAGACTGCTGAGTCCGGAACAACACGTCGACGATTCATCAGTCGTACAGTACCTCACAACCAATGGCAGTGACGTGTTGAATTCGTCGGAACGGGAATTCCATTATAAACCAACCTTGACGTACCGGTACCATTTAAGACGATGAATGTAACAGACGACTACTTTTGTCCGTGCGTTTCTGCGTTCTGATCTGGCATGATACCTTATACAAAAATGTATACGAATATATAAAAGTCTGTTTAGGGAAAAGTCCGACGTCCTCTGTGCCATTGTTCACGTCATTCGTCGGCCCGACTGAGCTGATGTCCCTCGTGCTGAACATTCAAAAAGCAATGCAATTTTATGCATCCTCGTGTAGTGTAAAGCCGGTTACAGACTGACGTTCTGCCAATCAGATTCTTCGGTAGGTGTTTCGGTCCGTGTTACCACCTCCCTGATTGGTTGAACGCTTTCCCGACGCGTTGTTAACGCGCCAGTCTGTCACTGCCTTAAGTTTATTATTCAGCGTAATTTGCGCATTGGTAAATTTCGCTAACGCAGCACCCGTATTGGAGGCTGCAGATGAAAGAGTGACGGTGTGTGTCGTTAACTTCCAGCGAACCACACGACGGTGTTGGCCGGCAGGTATATGGCATGACACGTGTTGCAATATTCGGTGAAAAACCATTTTATGAAATGAAATTTTACTTAATTAACTTAATTTATGACTTTATGACTAAACTTCACTCAATAAATGCGAAAAATTTTCTGATTATGACTGAATAAGAGAAAAATGTAGTCTCGTAAACGATTTTTTACAATAAGTCCCTTATGGGTCACCGTGATGATACAATTTTGGTAAAAAAGCCAAACGATTTTATTCAATAATGATGTCACGTTTTGAAACAAGGCATTTTATTGGGTGAAATATTTAGGCCATCATATTGAATAAAATCATAATTCATCAAATTAGATTGTATTTCATTGAAAGAACTTTCTTTACCGAAAATGCAACACATATCATGCAATTGGAGAGGGTCTTTTTCAAATTTAACTTCTATCGCAGAAAATCGAGTTTGACAGTCAGGAATATGAATGAAGTTTGGCCACTGCTGTACCTATGTTTACATTACCGCGTATTGTATCTGATCAGGCCAAGTGCCCGGGGTAAATAGTTTCCTATTGTTATGCATTGATGTCAAGAGTTTGTATATACAATGATAACAAACTTGAAAATAAAACAATACGTGGTCATTCCTGATGTATTATCTTGGCGTATTTTGGACAACAGGAAAAGGTTCAAACTATTATATTCACGCGTCGTGTCCTAACTTCCTAAAAGCAAAACTATTATCAGTTTTGGTTCAGACGTACTCATCGTTATTTACAGACAGTAAAAATACGGGAGAATCCCACTTACCTCATATTGGGGCAGAGTTTTAAATGGCTAAGTCCGTCAAATTTATGACTAGATATAAGAAGGGTACAGTAGGTGAAAGAATATTACAGTAGTTAAGAATACGTGAGCCTATACAGGTAATAAGCTTAATCATTTTTGCTTTTTGAACCTCAGAGGTGAGCTAAAAACCAATAGGCCTACTGTTCGAAAATATGTGCTTAGAACAAGAACTGTTTGAAGGTGTACCAAAAAGAACTCTCACTATCTAATTATTGAATAATGGGCCGTATGCATAAGAATAAAGCATTTACTTCTAGCAAAAGCAAAAAGTAAGAGCAGTTGCTTGAAGCCAAAAGTAAAAGTTAAAGCAATTACTTGGTTTCATATGCATAATCTTTTACTTCTACTTCAAGGAAAATGCTTATACTTGACAAGCATTTGCTTGTCTTCCAATGGGCCGAATTCATAAAAACTAGCATTTGCTTTTTCTGGGCTTTTTCTTGAAGAGGTATTTATAAAATATCGCTTTTGCTTCATAGAACAAGCAACTCCCTATAAGAATTAGCAGAAGCTTTGTCTTGCGAGCATTAGCTTCATCAGATAGAAAATCTTGTTTGGCTTTATAAGAACAGGTAATTAGGATAAGCAATTGGTTATGAATATGTTTGTGAGCAAAATCTTTGGCTTGTGCTTCTCCTTTACAAGCAAAAGCTTGGCCTTGGGGCTTTGGCTTGTGAGCTTTTGCTATGTTTTATAAATTCGGCCCATTGTTTGTGAGCAAATTCTTTGGCTTCTGCTTCTCCTTGACAAGCAAAAGCTTGGCCTTGGGGTTTTGGCTTTTAAGCTTTTGCTATGTTTTATAAATTCGGCCCAATGGGCCGAATAAATAAAAACTAGCATTTGCTTTTTCTAGCCATTTTCTTGAGAACTCATTAATAAAAATGAGCATTTGCTGGAAGATCAAGCAAGTTCTCAACTAGACGAAGCAAATGCTTGAACCACCAAGCATGAACTTGAACTCGAAGAAAATGCTTGAATGTGTATTAATAAAAGCTACCTTTTTCTCACATGAGGATGCATTTGCTCACACTTTGTGCAAGCTACTCTGGAGGTGCTTGGGCATTTGCTTTGACAGGTTTGCAGCAGCAATGCAGGGATATATTTATGCGAATTCGACAAGGGAAACTGTACAAAAGTCGGCGAGATCGAGATGAGATCTCACCGGTGACTTATCACGCAAGTTATTTCGTTTCGAGAATGAAAACGTGGAATGGCTTGTAGCTATGCCCGATACAATCGGGAGCAGAGGCGGTTGAATGATTTCAGTAGCTTCTCATCCATAGTCTTTCCAAAGCTGGTAAAGATAGTTGCCTTTACATCCCGTAGTTCTTGGGCCCTTTTCTCCTTAGTACGGTACATGTACTTGGTAACTAACTTTTGTTCCAGTAAAACTGGATGTATACCTTATAGTCTAGGAGCTAACAAAGATTTAATGCACATCTCAAGTACAAAAACTTTTTTGGGTTTGGGGGTTAGTTTCTATCCCGCAGACCACAAAAACCCAATTCTTAAGTTCCGCAAATGGTGCGTTTAGAAGATAGAGCCGTTTGAATTTTGGGTACTGACTTTATCATTGGAGCAAATTCAGAGCATTAATGTACAGGGGCTTGGAATCTGATGTACAGCTAACTTTTAAATGGGTGGCTTGGGACCCTATAAATGTATTGCCAATAGATAGAAACATGGGTCCACTGAGACAGGAAAACATAATCTTACGTATTTTATCTTATTGGAAATGATGGTTTCACATCTTTTTCAGAATTTTGGCCCGGCGGCCATTTTAAATTGATAAATTACTGTTTATTGAATTTCTCAAGCAAATAAAAACAAATAAGAATATGCTAATCTGATTCTATGGACCCATGTTTCTATCTATTGGCAATACATTTATAGGGTCTCAAGCCACCCATTTGAAAGTTAGCTGTACATCAGTATCCAAGCCCCTGTACAAATGCTCTGATTTTGGTCCAATGACAAAGCCAGTACCCAATGTTCAAACGGCTGTATCTTCTAAACGCACCATTTGCGGAACTTAAAAATTGGGTTTTTGTGGTCAGTGGGATAGAAACTAAACCCCAAACCCCAAAAAGTTTTTGTACTTGAGATGTGCATTAAATCTTTGTTAGCTCCAGGTATATTAATGAGGGACACCACAGTTAGATTCAAGTTTTCAGAATTGGCTTAAGACTCTTCTGAATCTGCACATGATGTCCTTTGGCAAATAACGAAAAAGATGACAACCCTGTCTCACCTTCATTGGAATTGCATGTCAAGAGCCAACAACCACTCGGTTTAGATCTAGGGAGGTTCAGATAACATTCCAAGTCTCGACTCCGACTCCAGAGGAATCCTTTTTTGGGTACTCCGTCATCAAATACAACGGACTTTTCCAAAGCAATGGTGTATACTCATTCAGGAGAAGGAATAGAACCCGCCTGGATGGTAAATTTATCTCCGACTTGAAAAGTTCGAATTTTAGAACCTCGGAGTTGGAGCGGGAGTGCGAGTCGTAAGATCTTAACCTCGCTAACAGGGTTGAGCAACACATGTGCCACACAGCTCTTGCTTATATCTAACAAGCAAAAGACTGAAGCTAAAGCAGAAGCTTATTAATACGTTTTCAAGCATTTGCTTTGACTTGATCTTCTTCTAGGTGACCATTTGCTTTTTCTCTTGCTTGATCTTGAAAGCAAATGCTAGGTTTTTATTTACTCGGCCCAATGGTTGTTCAGTTGGAGCATTTGCTCAGTATTGTGCATATGATTTCTAGCATTTGCTTGAAAGGAACAAGTAAATAGTAATTGCTTTTTCTAACAGCAATCGCTTTTTAGCAAAAGCATTTACTTTGAGTTTTATGCATACAGATGGAAGTAATTGCTTCAGTTTTCAAGTAAAAAGCATTTGCTTTTCTTTATGCATATGACCCATTGTTGGACGACTGCTTCCTTTCTGGTAGGACGAAGAGAGAGAAGTTTCCAATATTTTGCAACTGTAGCAGTTGTCAATAAAAGGTGATCGTGTTTCGCGTAACATATGCCACAAACGAAACTCATGGTTATAATGATACTTCCATATCTATTTTTCTAACATAAACCGATACAATGAGATGCAGTGTTGACAAATACATGTACATTGATAACATCGAAAAGGCAATTTCGATTGTTGATTTCCGAATGGTTTGATCATTGGTAGTTTGTCAACCGGCTTTGCTTTCAGTTTTGCAATACCTTTTACAGTGTAGAAGACCAGGACAACCGATGACACAATTAATCAGTACTACTAAAAAATAAGGTCCCTGTGCGAGTTAATTTAGGCCTACAAAAAATGAAGAGAAACATTTATGGGACATTTTGTAAAATCAGAGTGAGGCACAATGAAATCCCATTAAACTACTTGTGAGAAACTAGCCAATCAAATGTCAGTGTCTTTGTTCTACTGTGGAATTCTTCGGAAACTAACACCCAGCGCACATCAGAGGTGCCACGGCGCTTTCGGCAGGCCCAGTGCGTAGGGCTAAGTAGGCCTGTAGGCCACTGTGAGTCTGGGTTTGCATACAGACCATTCTCAGGATTGCTCCCTGTGAGTTAGCGATGTTCTCGTGCTTCGATCAGAGCTGGAATAAAAGACAGTATACATTTTNTATCCAAGGACTGGACTGTGATAAAATTCTCAGCCTCACGTGTCCGGGTGATTGAAATATCATGAGATTTTGATATATCAAACTTGATAATTCGAAATATCTCTGTCTGTGGTAGAGATAGAGGCGTGATATCACCCATACTTAGGTTATTGATGATGCCCATTTCGATTATGCAACGACCTTGACGATCAGAGGTCAAGGTCAAGGTCAAACTTGATAATTTGAAATATCTCCGCCTGTGGTAGAGATAGAGACATGATATCACCTATACTTGGGTTACTGATGATGCCGATTTCGATTATGCAACGACTTCGATAATCAGAGGTCAAGGTCAAGGTCAACTTGATAATTTGAGATATCTCTGCCTGTGGTAGAGGTAGAGGCATGATATATGACATACTTAGGTTATTGAGAATGCCCATTTCGATTATGCAATGACCTTGATGATCAGATACATGTATGGTGACAGGACAAAACGTGCCCAGACAAAACATACCTATGACAAAATGTACCGGACAAAAGGTACCATTTGTCCGGGTACCTTTTGTCCATTTTTACCTTTTATGTACATTTTGTCCGGGTACATTTTGTCCAGTACCAATTTGTCCTAGAGCCATCAGATATCAAGATCAAGGTCAAGGTCAATTACGGGATGAATTATTGGCATGAGATCAAGTTCCTCATCGTAATCCATCAGTCAATGTACCCTAATTTCTATCAACGTATCTTGATCTCTATCAATGTACCATTCACAATTCATGTACCGGAAGAAGCACCTATACATCGGGAACCATTCGACATTTACAATGTCATCTTGTTTGCAACTGTAGCAGTTGTCAATAAAAGGTGATCGTGTTTCGCGTAACATATGCCACAAATGAAACTCATGGTTATAATGATACTTCCATATCTATTTTTCTAACATAAACCGATACAATGAGATGCAGTGTTGACAAATACATGTACATTGATAACATCGAAAAGGCAATTTCGATTGTTGATTTCCGAATGGTTTGATCATTGGTAGTTTGTCAACCGGCTTTGCTTTCAGTTTTGCAATACCTTTTACAGTGTAGAAGACCAGGACAACCGATGACACAATTAATCAGTACTACTAAAAAATAAGGTCCCTGTGCGAGTTAATTTAGGCCTACAAAAAATGAAGAGAAACATTTATGGGACATTTTGTAAAATCAGAGTGAGGCACAATGAAATCCCATTAAACTACTTGTGAGAAACTAGCCAATCAAATGTCAGTGTCTTTGTTCTACTGTGGAATTCTTCGGAAACTAACACCCAGCGCACATCAGAGGTGCCACGGCGCTTTCGGCAGGCCCAGTGCGTAGGGCTAAGTAGGCCTGTAGGCCACTGTGAGTCTGGGTTTGCACAGACCATTCTCAGGATTGCTCCCTGTGAGTTAGCGATGTTCTCGTGCTTCGATCAGAGCTGGAATAAAAGACAGTATACATTTTTTATACCATTACTCTGTGGGTTTAAGCTAATATTTACTTTCGAGGCAGTATCTATTGACATACCTTTCTTTTTAAAGTCCCTGTTCTCTATAACGGCTATAAGGACACCAAGGACGACCCCTATCGCAAGGATGATGAATGGAATGGCAAAGTCTTCCAAATCAAGTGCATACATTAGACCTCCTTTCAAGTTGAGCCTGATAGCGCTCCTGTCTTCTTCCATTCCCTCGCATTCGCCTTGGAACCATTGCTTCTCAAGCTGCACGAGCTCGCCATTTTCTTGCAAAAGCAGCATCGCGTCGGTCAGATCTTGAAAATAGCTAGCGCCTTTGGCAGTCGCGAACGCGTAATTCCTGATGTTGAGCGGATAGCCTACTGTTATCAGGTCACATGGCATTTTGTTGACTACATAAGTGGCCATTGGAGACTCCATGAAAAACGCGTATCGTCCACCAGAGGACCTCACTCTCTGTATCCCCTCCGAGACTGTTTTCTGGAAGACTTTTGGCTCTGCTTGACTCATGAATTCCCACATTTTCCGTAAAACCGGGTTCTTGGAGTCCTTGAAGAAAGCCATTGTAGCGCCTCCTTCGACCGTGCCGTATGCTATGTGTGTCTGCTGTGCGAGGTCAATATGTGAGGAGATAGGAAGTTTCATTCGCTCGGAGCGTCCAGACGTCATGATCTGGCCGGCAAAATTCGCTGTATACGCGCAGATCGTGAAAACGGTGAACATCCACCAGGAAACCATGACGACCCGTGTTGCTGCCGCACGTGGGGTGACTAGGTAACCTGCAAACCAATGAGACCAAAAAAATACAGGGTGGCCCCCGAAAAAATTGCACAGACACACTTCCACTACCCCTGAACCCAACACTGGTGATATCAATGGATGGAGGATCTATAGAAGAAGAAGACAGCAAGTCCAAGATATCCCGATTCTGTCCAGTGGTTAGAGCTCCAGACCTTATTTTGTAAAGCTAAAGCCTAGGTCACATATCCACTCCGGGGCCCGTACGGCGAGTAAAAACAGACATTTGGACCAAATTCTACGGTGGCCAGTTTGATCCAGTCTAATTTCCACTTATCCATTGAGAGGCGATTTCGGCATAATTCATCTAGATCCGTGTTTCAGTATCTAAAATCCACTGCAAGCCGCTGGGTGGGGAAAATCGTACGGGGCCCGGTGGATTTGTGACCTAGGCTAAAGTCGAGACCCTAATCATGCTGAATCTGCGGTTCGCCGCTGTAAATTAATTAAAGGACCTCTCACTTCGCTTCACAAAAATGGCTCTGGAGATAATAAAACTATTAGGCCGAATCAAGGTATCTCGATTTTTCTCCTCGAAAGATTCTCTCTCCATTCATACTCTGGTGATTGTAGCTGAGCGTGGTGGAAGTATGCGTGTGCGGTTTTTTTTGTGTGTGTGTGGGGGGGGGGGCACCCTGTATATCCATCACTAGGTGTATTGTGGTCATTTTGTTACCAAGCTGTGCGTTCCATATCGACAGCCAAACAGAAAATGAAATGGTCCATCGACCATGTGCTCACTGGTAAATGTACCAGAAGAATAAATGGCAAAAGTTAAATCGAAATGTTCCAGGGGAAGCCCTGGGTTCCAAGATAATATGATTATGGGCAAAATTTCAAGGTCAATAGATTCTCGCTTGAGTAATTTGTAACATATGTGCCAAAGTCCATCTGTACACACAGACGGTACCTAGATACATGATCACACCAAGTTGGAAGATACTAGGTCAAATAACGACGAAACGTGCAAATTTGACCTCAGTGGCCTTGAAAAGTAGGTCAAATCAAAAACCCGTTACCGTACATATGTCATGTATCCTCATTAGATGCATCGATGATAAAATTTGGAGACGACTTAGTCGTTAGTTTAGGAATTATTCGACTTTGAGTTTTTGTTTTGGCCACCAGGTGGCCAAGCAAAGAATTGATTTGGACCGAAACTTGGTTGGTGTCATAGATCATCTGACATAGGTGTTTAAATGTACCGGTACCAAGTTTCAGATCAATAGGATTAGCAATTACGAAACGTGCCACCAAATGGCAAAATCTTCAACTTTGATGAAAAAAGGCGGTTCGCCAGTCTCAGAATATTTAAAGAGCTGTCGTTATAACTGAGCAGGTACACAATTTTTCACGTAAGATCCTCCCTCTATCAAGATGCGGAGAAAAATAGATTCTGATCGGGTTGTCTGGTTTGGCCTGGACATTTTCTTTGGACGCAGAGTATTGTTTCTATCTCCACATTAAAGCGAATCGAAAGCGAAAAAATTTGATTTAGAAATAGAATTTGAAAGGGGACGAATTTTCAGGAAAAAATGTAAACAAACTTCTCAAGAATGTCAACAAGGAAATTTTCGTGCATTTTGATTGGCTGAATTTTGTGTTTACAAACACCAGCCAAATGTAAACAAAATCCGCTATCGATTCGCTTTAAGCAAGAAATCTTCCTCTACGCCGCACCGAAAACATAATCGAACCTGTCACTCGACCTGTGAATCTTTGGTCAGGATGTTTTCAACATCTACACATCATTATACATGTACATTTACCGATAGCACATTGTGAGCAGATGCCAGTCTATGAGGGTCTATGGTATATATCATTGTGCATCTAACCGAAACATTCCACCCACCTTGCCAAGTTAACTGACTGAACACCAGCCATAGTGTATTCTTTAGATTGAGCTTCTCCCCTTCCTCTTCGGAAACTTTCCCATCGGCAGCCAAATGAGGCAACTCGTACGGGTTGAACCTGCTTATGGAGTAGACAGCGATAGAGGCAAACCCGAATGATGCCATGATCATGATCCAGACTCCAGCGCTTAGGGGCTGCAGGAGAAGCAAAGCAGATGAACCCTCTGGATCCATAATCTTTGGTTTTTTGAAAACGATGATCGGTCCTGCTGTTTGGAACGGGATGGTGAAGTCGACATAATCTTCCCTTTCTTTCGTAACCGTCAACGCTGCTGCTGCTATGTTGGCCTCCTGAAAGGTTGAACACGCAACAGTTCAGCAGGACCAAATCGGTTAATGTCGTCCTGGGTATAACAGAAATATACCCAGGTTCAATGTCGTCCCACAGAAATATACCCTGGGTATAGTTCGATCTACAAAAGTATACCCAGTACCGTAGTTTTGAGCCTGGGTACGAGGCCTGATCAACAGGACCGCGCGTGATTGGTACTTCTGTCGCATACCTGGGTGGCATGTTCGTGACAAATGCGTGAATTGAAAACATGTTTTTCGATTTTCATGCTTGTGGTCATGCGACATTTGCGAGAACAATCTCGCCTTGAGGTGCTGTATCCAAAATCCTAGGGTATACCGGTACATTTGTAGATCGAACAATACCCAGGGTATAGCTTTGTGCGACGACATTGAACCTGGGTATATTAACCGATTCGGCTTTAGCAGGACGGTTATCGTCTCTGGTTTCAGGACTTGAGGCTTCACAGCCACGTCCTTTTCTTCCAAGGTATACCGGTCATGCGACTCTAGTTGGCTATGCATTGGCCACTGGGATTCAGCGTCAAAATTAGGTGTAGGTGCTTCCCAGCGTTGTGATAGTTCGAGTACTATCCGCGCAAAAAAAGATTGTTTTTATCAAATTCTGACATCCTGAGCATATCAGAGGTTCTTTGCGCTCACCCTAATCGTCACCGTACACAAACTTAAGGCCTCAGTCCACCTGTGCGTTTCACGCAGCGTGTTCTACCATTTTCATAGGGAAATGGATGACTACCACACATTCTAATCGACTTTAAACGTGACTAATCAACTAAGAAATGTCCGTTTTCCTGCGAAAATCAGAGAACACGCTGCGTGAAACGCACAGGTGGAGCGAGGCCTCAAGGCCGGCGTTCATATAATAATAATAATAATAATGATAATAAAACGGTATTTATATGGCGCAGTTCATATATCGGGTGTCCCAAAAAAAGTGAACCGCTTTTTGACAAATATTTTCTCAGCAATAGATCAAACCGAATTCATTGGAATTTTTCAGAGAGTAACCTCAGGAATCATCAACAAGTCTGCAAAATATCTAAGAGATCAGTCACACATTGCGCGAGTACTGTCAAATTCAAAACAGCATGTCAAAAAATCCAATATCAGAGCTAATGCAATGTCACCTTCATCATGTTCATGCAGGTGTTGACATGCTGTTTTGAATTTGCAATACTCGCATAATTTGCGACCGATCTCCTAGATATTTTGCAGACTTGTTGATGATACCCTAAGGTTACTCTGCAAAAAATTCCAATGAATTCGGTTCATCTGTCGCTGAGAAAATACTTGTCAAAAAAGCGGTTCACTTTTTTTGGGACACCCGATATATATCACTGCGCCTTACAAAAAAAAATTAAAAAAAAATATGTGCGTTTTACGCTGCGTGATGCGTTAAATCTTTTGTTATTTTCCGCCGCTCTGCTTCCAAACAATGGGCGAAGCGTCATAACGCAGCGTAAAACGCACACATTAAGGTGGCGGGGGAGATAGTGAACGCATCCAATTGAGGTCCGTTTTGAAATTGAATTGCACGAATGTGTTACGACCGAAGTTTATTTTGCCAACGAAATATGTGAGTTTATGGATTGTTTCAGATCTCCGAATTGAAAAACTGCACAATAATTGACTGATTATGTAACTTTATTCATGAACAATGGNAACAAAACATTTGACGCATCACGCAGCGTGAAACGCGTCTGTGGAAACGAGGCTTTAAAAAGCATGTTTCCACTACAACGGATTCCGCTGCGGTTTGCGGCGCCGCAGCGGTTTTCACAGGCATTGGGATAATTAACACGCCATGTATTGTTGAACCATCGAAGGATTATCCCAAACCCTGTGAAAACCGCTCCGGCGCCGCAAACCGCAGTGGAATCCGTAGTAGTGAAAACAGGCCTTTATAGGCCCGTTTCCACTGTAGCGGATTCCGCCGCGATTTGCGGCGAGCGGAGCGGTTTTCACAGACATTGGGATAATTAACACGCCATGTATTGTTGAACCATCGAAGGATTATCCAAAACCCTTAAAGGCCTTAAAGGCCCGTTTCCACGTTTCCACTATAGCGGATTCCGCCGCGTCTTGCGGCGAGCGGAGCAGTTTTCACAGGCATTGGGATAATCAATAGGCCACTGTATTGTTACACCATCGAAGGATTATCCAAAGCCCTGTGAAAACCGCACCGCTCGCCGCAAACCGCCGCGGAATCCGCTATAGTGGAAACGGGCCTTAAGGCCGGCGTCCACATGTGCGTTTTACGCTGCGTTATGACGCTTTGCCCATTGTTTGGAAGCAGAGCGGCGGAAAATAACAAAAGATTTAACGCATCACGCAGCGTAAAGGTCTGTTCACACCAAAACCGTGCCGCGGGCCGCGACGGCGAAAAACGACGCGCGTTCACCGCCGGGAAAATAAGTTAATGGATTTTCAATGAAAGGGTCACACCAAAGACGCGCGGCAGTTTCCGCCCACATACAGAGGTCAAGGTCCTTACACACCAAAAACGCGCGTTGAACGCCGCGGTTTCCGCCCACATACCGGGGGCACACCTCCCGCGTGAAACGCTGCGGGAGACGTGCATTTTTCGTGGCAAGCACACTGGATAACTACAAAAGTTATTTCGGGCGGCGAGCGCGCGTCATTTTTTGCCGCGCGTCTTTGTTGTGACCCATTTATTGAAAATCCATTGAACTTATTTTCCCGGCGGTGAACGCGCGTCGTTTTTCGCCGCCGCGGCCCGCGGCGCGGTTTTGGTGTGAAGGGGCCTTTAAACGCACATGTGGACGCCGGCCTTTAGTGTGTGATGACGGAGGATTGCCTCAGGATGAATCTTAACCTCGGATCATTGCCTTTTCCCATGAACCTCAGTCAGTCGAGCTGGTCATCCATTTGAAATCACCGAAACACTCACCCCACGTAAAAGCTCCCCAATCATACCATTCCATGTCTCATTCACCCGGACCCCGTATTTTTCGTCCTTGACCTCATTGATAATAAACTTGTACTTGTAGCGAGTCACCTCGGATACCTTGTTAAGGATGTCCACCACCAAACCTTCATAGCTGCCCAAATTGTTCTTCCTGAGGTACGGATCGTTCTGAAGAGATATAACTTTTTTATGTTACTGCACGTTGCATGTTGGCCCGAGTATTTGGAGAGAGGGTCCTCCGATTTACAAAACAGGTGTTAAGCCAAGCGCACATTTGCGACAAAACTCAATGCTTTAGGGGTGTCTGTCAAAATCGACAGCCCTGGCTGAATGACGAGTAGACAGCGTTGGGTCAGTCGACTTTAAAAACACCCCTAAGGCTAGGGATACACTGAACGCGATTTACCCATCGCGCGCGATTTCCGCACGAATCGCTTTTGTTTCGGAGGCATTGCGGCATGAAATAACAAAGAAACAACGCGCGCGATGGGTAAATCGCGTTCAGTGTATCCCTAGCCTTACGCATTGGGTTTTGCCGCAAATGTGCGCTAGGCTTTCCAATTTCGTCGGAGAGCATTATCATGTTGACAGTTCCCTTTTTTCGGTTTTACGCCTGGACAAAGAAATCCTTAGGATGGTTATTTTATAATCTCAGCAAAACTGTATTGTTCGTCACAGGATTAAGGGCCTTGGTTTCTCTAGAGTCCAATTGAATGGTGCCGCTTATTCCGAAAATGTATTGTAAAGCAAGGTTCATTGGCACACGGATCCGATCCGTTTCCAGTCCGTTTGCCCCTAGTTTTCCGGATACGACAACGCTGAAGTCCATTTGATAGATTTTATACGGACATGAACCGGACCAATTCCGTGTGCCAATGAACCTTGCTTTAAGCTAAGCGCACATGTCCGACAAAAAGCCTTCCGAAATGTGTACGTTTATCGGATCCGTTCACCGGATGCACTTTAACGCACGGCAACACCGCGCCCATGTATGCGTTAAAATTCGCAGCACCGACGGATGTCAGTCTTTCCTTCACTGGGAAAATCGAAGGGTTATCCCAAAATTACGTCATTATAAAGGAATTCCTTCCGGATACCGGACGGCAACAGTTATTTTTCACGGATGAATGGAACATGTTCCATTCGTCCGATATCGCATGCGTTACTCAATTCGTTCCGGATGATAATAACGGCCATGTGCGATGGCAAGTGTCAATCAGTGTGTCCCATTTCAATCCGATAACGCATCCGGTAAACGTATACATTTCGGAAGGCTTTTTGTCGGACATGTGCGCTTAGCTTAAAGCTTAGCGCACATGTCCGACAAAACTCGATCCGTTAGGGGTGTTTTTAAAGTCGACTGACCAAACACATGTCGACTCGTCATTCAGCCAGGACAGTCGATTTTAACAGACACCCCTAACGCATTGAGTTTTGTCGGACATGTGCGCTAAGCTTAAAGCTAAGCGCACATGTCCGACAAAAAGCCTTCCGAAATGTATACGTTTACCGGATCCGTTACCGGATTAATATGGGACACATTGATTGACACTTGCCACCGCACATGGCCGTTATTATCATCCGGAACGAATTGAGTAACGCATGCGATATCGGACGATTGGAACATGTTCCATTCATCCGTCAAAAATAACTGTTGCCGTCCGGTATTCGGAAGGAATTCCTTTATAATGACGTAATTTTGGGATAACCCTTCGATTTTCCCAGTGAAGGAAAAACTGACATCCGTCGGTGCTGCGAATTTTAACGCATACATGTGCGCGGTGTTGCCGTGCGTTAAAGTGCATCCGGTGAACGGATCCGGTAAACGTACACATTTCGGAAGGCTTTTTGTCGGACATGTGCGCTTAGCTTATGGGTATATTCGATATCGGGGGCATTAGATTCTATTTCACCGGTTGAAAGGAAACAAGAGGCCTGGACAGCAACTGTCACAAAGTTTCAAGCTCATTCGGTGGCGCTGGTGTGTTTGCTGGTAACATGAGCATTCCGCCCCCAAACTTGCTTGAGACAGTGACGACCCTCCAAACGCCCATGGTCGTGATCGTCAATACCGCGAGGTTAATGCCGGTGTAGCAGTAAAAGTGTCCCCCTGTAAAAAGTGTCCACTTCTTTTGTTAAATGACGGAATAAGCGGCATGCGTATAGAAACCAATTGTCAGAGATTAGAGTGGAACAATAGGATCTTTTGTTCCCCGGACAGTTTTTCCTAGGACATTCTTTCCCTTCACACCTGTCTTCCACGTGAAAGAAAACTTGCGACAGTTCTGGCAAAACTGTCGCGATAAACCTACCGATGGGTCTTCCACGTGAAGGAAAAAGTCTGCGTCTGCAAGCTCTTGCAACTGTGTCGAGCAAGTTACTGTCGCAAGTTTCTGTCGTATGTAAGTTTCTGTCGTGTGGCTCTTCATGTGAAACAAAATTTGCCGATATCTCTCGACGACTGCCGCGTATAGTTCAAAAAGTTTCCAGACATTTCTGGCGATGAATAGAATAGGCGATGAATACAATAACTGCCGGACATTAAAATAACTGGCTGACATAAGCTTTTAAGGCCTCTTCCACGCTCCAGAAATTGATCTTCCAACAGATTGTCGGACATATTATTTCCAAGAGTGTCGACAGTCTACTTGGATAGACTGGTACCCGGTCCTAACGATTTTACATCGGACTTTTGCAAATGTTACGACCGGTCCTGCCTATGACGTGGCGTGAATTTGATTGGCCGGTGCCCGCGCAGGTGATAAGTAGGAACATTATGTTTATACTGTTTCTATTTTTAACCCCCTCGTGATTGGTGGATTTCCTGGGTCAAATGTAGGTCACCTTCTATCTGCATTCCGGTATTTCAGCCGTATTGAGAATTCAATAAATGTACATAATTTACATAAAATCCCCAAGTGACGTCACTGGCAGAATTCCTCCAAAAATGGCGGCCAATACTGGTCCTACCAAACAAGCCATGACTGCAGCGCGCAGGTTGGTAGGATGAGGTACTAGTCTATTTACTTAGAGAGCACCTTCCACGTGCAAGTCGCTGTCAGACAGGAAAATTGCGACCGAAAACTTTCAGGTGGAAGGCCAGCATAATTTAAAGACAACCTACTTACAATGATGGAGGTGACGTTCAAGGTTATCTGTAAGTAGAAAGAGAAGAGTTCGCCATCATGCAAATTAAATGTTAGGATTTTCACATCGAGTGTAGATCTCTGCGATTGACGATTATCTACATGTGTACGTTTTTAAAGCAGAAAATAGGGAGGTTTCGCAAGCGCCCGGTTAGGCCACACGACGACGTTTATCTATTGTTTGGGTACACCCACACAATAGATAAATGTCGTCGTAGGGCCTAACCGGGCGCTTGCGAAACCTCCCGATTGTGTCAAAATGGATGGTCTCGACTCTTATTCATCAATACATGTAAAAAGCATGGCATGTCTCATGGATGAGGCAAAACTGTCCCTGGTAGACTGGTGCTGGGATTTTGCATGAACGTGACGCAAAACTATTGGCAAAATGATGTCTATAGTTTCTTTGAAACTTGTTTGATTCGTTCTCCTGAATGGCGCTCTGAACTGGTGAAATCTGCTGTAGACGCTATGAACTGTTGACTACGGATATTCCTAGAAATGAAGGCAAAATGATGGTTAAGTTACTGGGATGTGTAAGGCTGAATGATGTATTGTCACTCAATATACATCGCAGCATAATCCATTTGGACACAGTCGAGTCCGAACCATGTGTCAGGCGTTTCAGGGCTGCCACATCTATTGGGCCGAGTTTACATAGAAGTACATGTATACGGACACGCATGGCGAACAAAGTCTTCATGGTCATGAACCCTTTAAGGCCATTGTTCGCCAGCGTGTCCGTATACTGTATACCTCTATGTAAACCAGGTGTGACAGGGATCAAGGTCCCCCTGGAATCAAAGTCCGGTCTTATTGTTCAGCGAGGAATTAGATATATGGCTATAGAGACCATGACCATTCGAATATAACTTCACCACAGCGGGCTATTGTTTGGCGGACTTGCATTCCTAGGACGTCGATTCCTGTCACCATGGTCACATCTGTCTTAGAATGGGACAGTCGTTGTCGATCATGTGTGAAAAGAAGTTCACATCTCTCAGTGGCAGAGAAAAAAAACAATCCGGCATTATATTAGACTCAATTTTGGTACTAATATCCTGAATGAATGGGGTGATAATTCCCAAGCGTGATGTTTCGCCATAGTACTAGTATTATTATTAATCACGGCAACGCCACCGGTACTTTCTTCTACTGTTCAGTAATTAGATCATGTTAGATAAACCATTACCTGGCGAGCACTAGGATATGGCATGATATCCGTTGCAAAATTCGATACCAAACATATTTATGTTGGAAGTGTATATTTGCATGGGACATACACATTTATGTTCGATAAAACTTAATGTGTGCATGCGATAAAGTTCATATTCATGTTCGATGTTACATCTATGCATGGGCTAAAATTACATTTATGTTCGATGCTACTTCCGGTTTCATGCGAACTCGGAATTGTGGGTAATCAAAACGTAACATGTGCGTATGGTAAAAGTTCACATTCATGTCCGATGTCACATCCATGCATGCGCTAAAATTACATTTATGTTCGATGTGACTTCCGCTTTTGTGCGAACTCGGAATTCTGGGTAACTTTGAAAGGATGACNTTGTGTATGCCAATTATTCCTACCCCACCTCTTACTTATGCCGGCCTTCCACGTGAAAGAAAACTTGCGACCGTTCTGGCAAAACTGTCACAGTATACCTACCGATGGGTCTTACACGTAAAAGAAAAAAATGTCGAAAGTCTCTGTCTGCAAGCTCTTGTAACTGTCGAGCAAGTTACTGTCGCAAGTTTCTGTCGTGTGGCTCTTCCACGTGAAATAAAATTTGCCTGTGTGTCCATTGTGGACGACTGCCGCGTATAGTTCAAACCGTTTCCAGACATTTCGTCCAGGAATAGAACAGGTGCTATTCAAAGCAATAACTGTCGGACATTAAAATAACTGGGTGACATAGACACTTTAGGCCTCTTCCACGCTACAGAAATTGATCATGCAACAGAGTGTCTGACATATTTTCAAGAGTGTCGACAGTCGACTTGGATAGCACCTTCCTCGTGCAAGTTGCTGCCGGACAGGAAAATTGCGACAGAAAACTTTCAAGTGGAAGGCCGCCATTACTGACAAACACACAACACTACTTTGGGTGAAAAAGGAAGTCGAAGATACCGAAACGAAGAGTGCAAAACGGAGACGGAGAACAAGCGCGAGTTTTTTGTATGCGGAAACGAAACGCTAGGTGGCGCAACGGTTTTGTTGACGGCAAAACGACGACATGAAAATGCGAGTTTTTATGAAGGGAAAAAAGACGCCAGGTGCACCAGTTTATAAATCCAGGCGAATCTCAATTGTTCGCAAACAGAGACGTCCACGGTGAGTTTTTTTTATATACCGAACGGAGACGCTGGGCTGCATGGTGCTTTATATCTATAAAAATCAAGTGGAGTTTGTTCCTTGTTGTGATATGATGACTTTACACAGGAACGAGTTCACATTATCTATTCCCAATAAACAGAAAACCGGAGGGGAATCCCCATATGCAATCTTATCAATCCATCCAATTGAGTTTCCATATAGGAAATGACATAGTGTGTTGTATATATACGACATACTGTGCCATTTGATCAGAAACTTTCCCTAGAAAGGTCTGCGAAATCAAGAGAGTCATCCAGAAGAAAGCATTTGATCAGAAATAAATTATCATTAGGGTTTAACACAAGAGGCCTTTTTGGACTAAATGTACTATAATACGCGGGTTGCACAAGATCCACCAGACCTTATTGTTTTATTTCATCTATTGCTTGCTCACTAAGAAAGCCATCAAACCATTATGTCAAACCCAGAACTCTTGAAAAAATTAAAATTTTCCTTGAAGATTAAAATAATAGTTTCCGTTTTCTTTGACTTACCCTGTAAACAAGAGGTCTTTTATCAAATTCCCCATGAGGGATTCAATTCTCCAAAACGAAATTTTGCAGGAATCTAAACGTGATATCACTCTAGGCCTACTTGTACACAAAATTGCAAAAAAATTAAAGGTGTGGTAATTCCTGAAAAAGTAGGTCAAAGGTCAAGGCCACGTCAAATTACCTTGAGAGATCAAACATCACGGAATGTCATTGAGTGACATATCATCGAAAAGGAAATTTTCTCCTCTATCGAAAGGTGTCAATTTTGTAAAAAAATCGGTCAGCAACTCTTCGAGTTATCACCAGTTTTGTCCTTCAGGGTCCACTTCGCCTTTAAAATCGGTCAAATCTTTGAAGTGCTCTACTCCTCCGGTCGCCGCAAAAATGAGTGAGTTGGCATGGAATGACCCAGGTACATAAAGGGTAGATGCCGGGAGAGAGAGTGTGTGGGAACGGCTAATATAACTGGAATTTACAGGTTGCATAGGTAACCTAAGCTGACAGCATCTGTTGAAGGTGCACCGGTTTGTGGTTCAAAAACAAAAGAAAGAGCACGCATCTATACCTGGGCCGATAGATCGATGTACACCCTTAATCAAAAGTAAATGCACAGCTAATAAACTTAAATATTTTCCAAAATCTTCAGCGGATCAACCTTTGCTTTTTACGGCAATTACTTAGGGCATCAAGACACATTTTGAGACCAAAAATATCATGAACTTGCATGAGTTGTATTTTTGACAAAAGTTTGAAATTTCCATAAAAAAGTGTGATTTTCAATCGCATATTTTTTAGAAGTGAAACCAACGTCAATTTAAAGCCTGTTTGTTTCCCAGCAAAATTATTTTTTCAGGTTTAAAAAATTCCGTGGTGAACAGAAGTTACAGANCGCTGTTATAGCGTGACTGACCTTCATCAAGTAAGGTACCTTGCTTCAACTCATTCTTTTATGTGTGGCGACAGTCTCAATGCCTAATTGGTAACTTAGATCATTCAAATAGATAGATTTGAACAATCTTGTCAAGCGCATTGAAACGTCCGGATACATTAGATCACGATCAACCTCGCCACCGTCGAGTCAATTAGCACCGTGGTACACGGTGTACATTGATCGCGTCTGTAAACTTACAAACGTGGTTGCCTGAAGATCGAAGGTTACGTTCGGCCGCCACGAGATAGAAAACTTGCATACAGTGGCGCTTTAAACACCTGTTCTCCCACTGATTAGCCAACAAAAGCAGGTGCCCGAGAAAGTTTTCTTAAGGGGAATAAAGGTAAATATCTTTTTTTTATGATAATGAGAACAGCGAGACTGTAGTAATGCATCATTAACTAGAATATTGCAGGCGTTATTGGTATGACAAATTGCTTATGCCGCTGAAATGCCAACGTTGGCGTGATATTCGAATTCCAGTGTAACATTTTTTAGGGTTCCCCATCTGTGAGTGTTCCCCTGCTATTGTCTGACGGACAGAGACGTGTCGATATTTCGAACTTTTGTCAAAAATACAACTCATGCAAGTTCATGATATTTTTGGTCTCAAAATGTGTCTTGATGCCCTAAATAACTGCCGTGAAACGCAAAGGTTGATCTGCTGAAGATTTTGGGAAATATTTAAGTTTATTAGCTGTGCATTTACTTTTGATTAAGGGTGTACAATGCACGCTTTTCCGTATCACCGAGATTCTTAAAGCGCCACTGTATGCATGAGGGGTATGCCTCAGTATCTCCCTACTGGCGGAATCGGGAACCAACGTGATAAGACTGGTGCCCTGTCCACTCATACATAGCCAGTGGTAACACCTAGGCTAGACTGATACTATGTCGGAACAAAACTTGAGAAGTTTAACGCGCTGTTATAGCGTGACTGACCTTCATCAAGTAAGGTACCTTGCTTCAACTCATTCTTTTATGTGTGGCGACAGTCTCAATGCCTAATTGGTAACTTAGATCATTCAAACAGATAGATTTGAACAATCTTGTCAAGCGCATTGAAACGTCCGGATACATTAGATCACGATCAACCTCGCCACCATCAATTAGCACCGTGGTACACGGTGTACATTGACCGCGTCTGTAAACCTACAAACGTGGTTGCCTGAAGATCGAAGGTTACGTTCGGCCGCCACGAGATAAAAAAACCTGCATACAGTGGCGCTTTAAACACCTGTTCTCCCACTGATTAGCCAACAAAAACAGGTGCCGGAGAAAGTTTTCTTAAGGGGAAGAAAGGTAAATATCTTTTTTTTTATGACAATGAGAATAGCGAGACTGTAGTAATGCATCATTAACTAGAATATTGCAGGCGTTATTGGTATGACAAATTGCTTATGCCGCTGAAATGCCAATGTTGGCGTGATATTCGAATTCCCGTGTAACATTTTTTAGGGTTCCCCATTTGTGAGTGTTCCCCTGCTATTGTCTGACGGACAGAGACGTGTCGATCTATCTGCCAGCGTTCCAAAACAATTGGGGGGGGGGGGGATTCTCACACACATTTGTAACACGGATTTTGATTGGCACGTCGATTAGCCTTCGCACACCGATGATTGGCCGAGGATCTGAGCTCCTCAGAAGCGGGAAATGTGATGGATTCGAACCAGGCTAGATGGGCGTCAGGCTAGATAGACTGGTGAGAATCAGATGATATTCGCCCAACGTCCAGCAATACCAATTTCGATATCGCCTCGTCTGCGGTGCTAGGGAGAAGATAGACTCGGGACCCAGTCGTTGTGTCGCTCCGGCCGCCGCGCTACACTCCACAAACGACTGGGAAAGCAAGCTGCAAAATCAGCGGCTAGCGTACCGACAACAACAACGGACATGGATGAGTTCAGCCAATCAGAATCTGCGTCTTGAACGGCCGTCGGCTGCTCGTTGCAAGATGCCAAAATCAGCTGATTATCGGAACTTTCTTTGAGGTCAAGGACGGTATCCTGCTACCTAATGCCTAGGTCACATATCCACTCCGGGGCCCGTACGGCGAGTAAAAACAGACATTTTGGCCAATTTCAGCCAATTTCGTGCGGTGCCCGGCCGGTTCCCTCACGGTTGCCACGGGCACCGGACATTTTTCACCAGCCGAACGGGCGCCGCATTGATTAGCTGGCTGCTCCCAATTCTCCCGGCGTTTTCATCTGACCGGTAGGCCGTAGAAAGCCCGTAGAAGGTCCCAGTGTCCCCTACGGGTCCTGTGCGGGCTCCTGCCGGTGACCGGGCGGGCTTCGCACGATTTTTTTCTGCCAGTTCTCGTGAAAAAAAAANTTCGAGGTCAAGGACGGTATCCTGCTACCTAAGTTCGATGCTGTGTGCGATTAGCAGTACTTACGGATTCATTAAAATCCTGCTAGTGACGTTGGAAAGTTTTTGGATGGGCGAGATGAGTTGGTAAATTACGTCATCCACAGAAATAACAACCAATCAAAAGTGTGCCAGATTTTCCCCAGTAGATTGCTTTCGGGAAATTTCATTCGTCGAGACGGGCGTTGTGGTCGTCGGTACGCTAGCCGCTGATTTTGCAGCTTGCTTTCCCAGTCGTTTGTGGAGTGTAGCGCGGCGGCCGGAGCGACACAACGACTGGGTCCCGAGTCTAGGGAGAAGATCGCTCGCGACTAGATCGCTTGCGATATCGCCTGGTGTGCTGCTGGCTATATAAATCAACCATATAAATTTCGGTCAGTGTTGTTTAGAATTAAGGCTTGGTTTGGAATAATTCGGAGTGGGAGGTCCCAATTGTTTCGGATTACACTTCTATTTGATTCTTATTAGTTTCTAGATATCGTATGTTTCTGGATATTACAGAGTTTAAGAGATCACACGCTAACGATAACGCTTACGTTAATGCAATTTCTTGCATGTATTTCGTGTACACAAAATATTGATGACGCAAATGTTATCGTTAGCGGTGGATCTTTTAAACTCCCTCTTAAATTGGCATTTACCGTACGTAAAATAGTAAGCACCAGGGAGGTTTAGAAATCAAACGATAAACGTAAACAACAACTTTATTTTTGTACCGAAAATGCAATATAAAATCTTGTTATTGTGTAGTATGAAAAATAACTTTGTCGTAAAGTTTACGTTTATCGTTTGATTTCTGAACCTCCCTATCAACTCACTGAATGACGACAAAAGAATTTTTCGCTGGCTACATGTACCTTGGCGCTGATCACTCAGTTGTAATGAAAGAGTCCTCACTTCAGCGTCTCAGCTGTATGTCCCGTGCCTCGACTAATTACGTTCTCATCACACTGACACAGCATCATAATTAGCCACGGGAAATCTTCTCATTATAGAAGTCTTCTTTAACAGAAGGGAGGTAAGTGTTGATGAGAATGGCAGTATTAGATCGACCCCAGGGAGAACACAGGAAGAAATAATACATGTAAATCGGTAATCTATCGACCGCCTAACGACAAAATGCATTCGAAGCCATCAAGGAATAGCATCAACTAAATAAGTAAATAGCAAAGGTTTCACTAGGGTTTACGTTCAACATTCTGCATACATGTACACTCATCCCAAAAAATAAATGGACAGTGGTTTTTTAACTCTTTACAGGAAGTGATGCATAATTTTGGGTTCCAGCTCAGATATATGGCCCTTCAACATCTCTTGTGTATGTCAAAGAGCAAATTTTAAGGAAAAAATTAAAATATCGTGAAATTATCACTGTTTCAAAATATCATTGAAAATGAGATTTTTGAAATCTTGAAGTTTTTCATAAAAAACAAATTCATCATGAATCTATGAAGAGTTCTAAGACTCATGGTGAAGAAATTACTGAAAAATATTTGCCCTATTCTGTGTTATTTTAAGGAATTGTGCATGAAAAACGGGACACTTTTTAACACAATTTAAAGAAAAAGTTTAATTTCTCTGTGACCGATGGTAATATAGTTACCGAATCTTGGTCAGTCTTAATCTTTTAGCGAAGGTTAATTCGTGAAAAATCTCAAATTTCAGATTTTTGATATTTTCGATAATCTCAAATATCATCAAAGTAAGCCAAGATTTTCAAACACTTTCTTCACTATATAATTATTTCTTAGAATTTTCCACAGATTACTTGAAAAGTCATTTCTGGTAAAAAATGTTAAGATTTCAAAAATCTCAATCTTGATGATATTTTAAAATAGTGATATTTTCATGATAATTAATTTTTTTCCATGAAATTTCCTGTCTGACATACAGAGAGATGTTCAAGGGCCAGGTATCAAAGCTGCAACCCCATCGTGTGCATACCTCAGCTACAGAAGACAAAAACTTTTGTCCATTTATTTTTTGGGATGAGTGTACCTATAATATAGTAGGAATATTCCTCCATAATTCCAACTGATTTCATTTCTGACTGTCTGACGTGAGTGCAAATTGTGAGTGCAAATTTCATTAGATTCTGTTGTGTAGATTTCAAAAAAGGTCACGTTATACTGTACAGTCATTGACATAAGTTTATCTACACCTGATATCTTGAATATTTCAAATACTACTGGCCCAATAGGAGCTGTCAGCGCGTTGACCACTAGGTGTCACTAGGGCCCAATTCAATGCATCTAGCGGACCCAGTCATTATCGATCGAGCAGCGATCATAATAGATTTCCTGTACATTTGGTCCGCTAAGACTGTGCTGCCATCTGTTAGCAATATGCGCGGCTGACTGCTCCTATTTTAACACGGTTTGTTCCATATGAAAGTATATCTTCTTGGTCACATTTCTGCATCAAAAGTTTGGAAATTTGGAAATATCATAATTATGTAATACGTCATCAGAAAAAACCCTAAAAATCAACATTTTTATAATGTAATTTTTTTGTGACTTGTTGAAGGATTGGTAGAGTGGAAGTTTCTAAGGATTTTGAGCTTTGTTTCATCAAAATATCGTGAGTGGTTGCTGAGATATTTGAGATTATCAAAATTTCGATAATTTGAGTATTTCCAATTTTTCACGAAATTTTGATATTAGTGGACAGAGGTCACCTAAAAACGTAGGAGAATGACGTTTTGGAACTTTTAGCGTAAACTGGTTAGAAGTTAAGCATGTCTTAAGTTACGTGATATTCTGAAAATATGAATATCTCCGCCCAGTTAACGCAAAAAGTTCCAAAATTTTGTAAACCTATAATCTGAGGTTGCCTTGAACTAACAGCATGAAAATTTCCTGAAAAACACGAAAATCTCAAATTATGAAAATTTTGATAATCTCAAATATCTCAGCAACCACTCGAGATATTTTGATGAAACAAAGCCCAAAATCGTGAGAAAGTTCCATTCTATCAAAACTGCAACAAGCCACAAAAAAATCCCATAATAAAAATTTTGATTTTTAGGGGGTTTTCTAATAAGCTATTACATACTTATGATATTTCGAAATTTCCAAAATTTTGGTGCAGAAATATGACCAAGAAGACAGACTTTCATATGGTACAAACCGTGTTAAAATTGGCCCAGTAGTATTTGAAATATTCAAGGCATCAGGTGTAGATAAACTTATGTCAATGACTGTACATACTTAGATGGTTGGAACCACCGCAAATTATCTCGTGGAGAGAGCCATCTGTATACATTTCCATATGCCACAGGTAATTTGTACTGCAGCCCAGTGGTGTTGCTAACAATAAGCCTGCTACCTTCAATCGTGGAACTTTCTTTTAAATAAGCTTTATTTTCAATCCCAAATAATTTAAGTGTAACACCGTCATAAAAAACATACTTTGGTGCAAACTTGGTGCAAACTACACTGTATGTTACGTAAACACAAAATTTGGATAAGAGCTACCGGTATGCTGTGGCAAGTAAGAGGGGGCAGAGCTAGCTTCTGCCAAGTATCTCAGCAAAACATTTAGCCAAGTAGCAGTTCAGTTAGCCAAATTTTACATTCGAATGGATTTTCAGTGTTGAAAATTTTTCCCAAGTGGTTCAGGTTTTAGCCAAATTAGAGGTGAAATAGCCAATGGCGATTTGGCGAATGGGAACGCCATCGTTGTAGTACGAGAAGCTTTGGACGCCAAGCAATAGATCGTTCGCAGTTGATTCATGATACTTATTCCTTTATGATAACGAACGATTCGCATTTTTTCGACCCAAAGATATGGGCGATCACTTATAGGAGCAGCCACAAAATCGGCATGAATTAACTTAACTTACTTAGTGGCGCTTCCTGTAGGGAGGGACATACCGGGTACTGACTTTGTGAAAAGTACCTTATTTTCCAAGCTAGACGTAGGCACAGCCATCGTGCAGTTTAGATGCGAGCTTAGGATGTACGTTCTAGATGGTAGTTGAATTCCACCAGAGTTGCTGCCATTAACTACACCTCAGTAATCTTAATGTGATCATTTACAGGAACTAATCGGAGTTGCCCCTCAGACGATCTTAGAACAACAAACAACCGATGTTTCCTGCAAAAACACTACATTCAACGCAGCTTGATATATACCAATAGTTTAAAAAATCCTTTACTATCATTTTTATGAAAAATTATGCTGCTCAGTTGCACCTGTATAACAGCCTCCTGGATTAGGTGGTACCTTGATCATCAAGCCAGGCTTTGGGGTAGTCAGGCTTTCTGCTGCTCTGCAAGGATATTTATATAGGGGGAAATATAGGGCTTTTCTATCCCAAAAATAGGGATTTATAGGGATGTTTTGTAGGGAAAAATAAAGGGTATTTTTGGGCTTTCGTCCCAATATTTGACATGATTGGCAGAGTATATCATGTGAAAGCAGGCCTATATGGGCTACAGGGGCTAATGTTCCTCACACTCTGATGCCACCACTGACCGAAAGAAGGAACTTGTCCTCATCAATTGACTGTACAGTAAACCATGTATGCCAACGACAGGGATCACAGCATTCGCGGACTCGCGAGCTCGCGTCGAAATACTGGAAAAAAGAAAATTAAAGCATGGCGCACACCTGCGATTTTTAGGCGACCGGCCTTGCAACCACAGCAGCGACTGTACATATTTTTAGTTTTTTAAAGTTTTTGTTGACTCGTTTGCGACTAATGCTTCATTGGAAAATCAGTGATGTCGCGGATGATCGACCTCAAAGGTACCGGTAATTATCGCATGCGACGTAGTAGTCGCATCGGTAGTCGCCCTCATTTTAGTCGCTCGTGTGCGCCATGCTTAAGGTCTTGCGATACATATGCGAAAATTTTGGGATCCTGGAAATCAATGCAGCATAAGTCGACGGCGTCGGGAAATATCGTACTATTCTTGCTTTTCTATGATGAATCTATCCCTTATCTGTCGATTTATGTAAAAAGCAACATGATAGTAATAAGTACAGTACACTAATTAACGAAGGTTAATTACTACCCTATATTTTTTCACTAGATTTGACGCCATTTGCATCATATAAGGACTGAGATGCCAACTTTTGGACACATGGTGTATCAAAGTTGCCCCGATGGCTGCACAGAGGGATTTCTCAAAATTCATCCTCTGTTAGCTTTAATTGGCTAATTAGTCGCCTAAAATGGTGCAAAAATGATTTTTTGCAATATCTTTGCGGAAAATTATTAATTTCAAAAATCCCTCTGTACAGCCCTCCGTGCTGATGAAAGGTATCCGATGCAAAAAGAATTTTCGAAATATCTCGCAAGGTGTAGAAATGAGAGCAGTTTTAGTGAAGACACCCTCTGACAATACATGGCATGAGTAGTATTCATATGTAAATAACCCACGTTGGGGAGCTCCTGACCTCTTCTGATTATAAGCTATTGAAAAATTTATTGAAGCTCAGGAAACCTCTTTGCCCAATACGTTTTTGAATCCATGTAGGTTTTCTGCACGCAGTGAGGTAAGAATCATTGAATAAATTCAGGAACAACCTATAATCCGGGAAACCGCAGACCTGACGACATGTGGGTTGTTATATTCATCGAACCGTACTAACCACGAAGTCGCCGAGTCGCTGACATTTGGGCGCGAAAGCATATGTATCGGGTGACCTAAGGGAAACCAAAAATAGGGTTTATAGGGAAAATTAGGTATTTATAGGGAGAACAAAAAAATAGGGATTTATAGGAATTATTAGGGCCGGCAGAAAGGCTGGATAGTGGATCTAAAGCTAGGAATCCACTGCTGATTTTCTGCGTTGCGTTGCGTTGCGACTCGCTTTGCAACCTGATTCTGCTTTGCGACCTGATTCCCGATGCGCTGCATTGCAACTGGCGATCGAACTTGCTTTTGCTTGCGTTGGAAAAGTAGACAGCACCGCAAGGTGGCAATGCTGGTCCACTACTGCGTTGCGTTGCGATCGTGAGCAGTTTTATACCTTGACTGTTCAAAATATCCCGCGAGAGTTGAGGGGTCCAAATATAGCCATGTGGGGCTGGCTAATAATTCCCTTATCAACAATCAACAATGTTTCGATTACAATTCATAATATGCTATGTTATTGCCCCCTAGGCTTCTTTTGGTTTTATAACCTTCGCCTATGAACTGAGTTGGCAAACATTTGCTTCTCTATTCGGGCTCTACTCCAGCCCTGCTGGTCCCCGTCTTCAGCCATGTTGTAGGAATAGGCCTATTTCATGCTTTTGTCCGCGGGAATCGAATTCACGTGTTGAAATTGCACAATTCTATTGGGTTATCTGCTGAGGCATGACTGCGCTGCACCTCGCTACCTGCGATTTTATCTAACAAGTTGAATACGAGCGCAAGGAACTGATACCGGTCGCCGACCTGAAATTGATCACATCTTCGTCAGTGGTGGAAATCACGTAGCTGGTCCACTGCTGATTCTCGATCGGCGACCGAGTGCCCAGTTGCAACGCAACCCAGTTGCAAAGCGAGTCGCAACGAAAAATCAGCTAGAAAATCAATGGTGGATTCCCCGCTTAAGCGACGATCTAAGTTTGCCTCATGCGATCCAGGCTTCGCATGTCACGATACGGAAAGGGGCTTTGAAATTAAGATTGCGATTTGTGATCCGTGGGAAAACTGAAGGAACTATGATCTTGCAATTTGTAGGGACAATTCTGTGTTTCAGACCAATTTCAATGGAATACATACAACAATCAATAACATGTGAAGTACCCGGTAATTTTTAAAGACAAAAGCGTTTAAAACTGTTCGCATACAAAGAAATAATCATTTATTTTATACGATATTTGGCATATGGATTTGGGTGGCATTCATTTTTATGGTAAAATCAAAGAAACAACAGAAAAAAGTCAGGAAATTTCGATATTCTGTTTTTGAAATGCAACAAACTGACCATGTAGTTCTTCTGGAAAGGACTGATCTATTGATCCTTCTGGGGTGCGAGGTAGGCCTACAATGTACCAGCATGCTTGGCAAAGAAAAGCTGTCTTTGTTGTCACAGCTATTGTATGAACAGTCTTACATGTACATCAGGCCAGGGGCCATATGCATAAAACTACTTATGAAAATCCCAAGGGATTCCCTCAAACCACCATTAAAGTGGAAATCTTAACTTAAGGGAGATGCAAAAAGCTACTTTGGAATAGTGAAAGCCTCAAAATCACCCTTAACTCTAAGTGTGGTCACAGTTCCCTTAACTGACTCCTTAACTTCACAGTTGTGGCAGACACAGGTTGGAATATGCTATCCATGCTGTTTTTTAATGCATGCTAGCCAAATAGGCCGGGGAAATTATGTGCTAGGCTAGGGTGGGATAACATTGAACTGTGCCAAGGATTTTGATTTGACAGACCATGTATCCTCTTTCTGTCCTACCAATTTGGCAACCTCTTTTTTGTTTTCCACCGTTAATAGCCACTTTACACAGTTCCTAACATACTAAAATGTGCATTACAGCATTGCCTGCACTGAGTCATGTTCATGTACATGCAGCCTACATTTGAGAAACCTTCTTTAAGTATAACACTCAAGAAATCTGGGAAACCCCTTGAATACTAAAATTTCATTGGCTGACACCACAATTCCTGGAAATACTTTAGTTAAGGGTTGCCCTTACCTGAGTATGCCCTTAGTTTGTTTTATGCATACACCTAAGTATGACACTTGGTAAAGTGAAATCCTTAGACTTTAAGGGTAAGTTTTACACTTAACCTAAGGATGTTTTATGCATATGGCCCCAGGAGCTAGCCAGTACCAAAGTTACATGACTTTCCTTTCCTTAGGCTGAGTTTACATCGGATGACACGTGAAACGCGACACGCGACACGTTCTACGGGTTACGCATGTCATGATGATCGAACTAGGTATTTCCAATAAAGTCGTTCCATAGAGTTAACGTTTTCACTTTTCACTTTTCCCGTTTTATTTTTCACGTTCTTTCATTTGGAGGGTTGGTTCCACAGAATTCACGCCCAAAAGAATGAGCATGTTCATTCATTGAGTCATGGGTGATTTTCATTTATTCACGCATGAAATGAATCGTACTTTTCCGAAGGTAGAAAAATGACGCCTATGGAACCCGCATCATAAGAAATACATTGCCCAATCTTGGGTTCACCCGTGAAACATGACAATTCACGCGTGAACCGTGCAAAAACCGTGAAAACGTGAACTCTATGGAACGGGAGCCTTAGGCTGAGTTTACATCGGATGACACGTGAAACGCGACACGCGACACATTCCACGCGACACGGTCTCGACCGTTTACATCGGGGACACACATGTCTTGTCATTTGACATTCTACGCGATATTGCCGGTAGGATAGAATCGTCGGAGGAGGAAATACTCCTTCTAGATGCAGAAAAAAGAGAAAATGAAGACAGCAGCTCACGTGGAGTCGACATTTCCTCGTCGTGCGAGACATTCTTTGGAGAATTCCATGCAACTTTCCAGAATTTGCGCGACAACCCAGTCCGGGAAGTGTTCTTCAATCAGCTGAGGATGTCTTGTGAAAGTTTTCATGAGCTGCTGAGTTCCAATGTAAAGGTATCAGTGAAATACAGCCTGTGTGATCTTGCTACACGGCCCGAAAATCGTGCATGCGCGACACCCGTGTCCCGTGTAACTGATGTCACATGAAACGTGTCCTCTGATGTAAACGGTTTATTGGAAATACCTTGTTCGATCATCATGACATGCGTAACCCGTAGAACGTGTCGCGTGTCGCGTTTCAAGTGTCATCTGATGTAAACTCAGCCTTAAGGTCGATCTACATGTATAGTCATTGGGTTTTCCCCCAGACAAGCACATTCCAAGCGACCCACTGGAGTGAAACTGAATGAATCATCATGAATAATAATTGCCTCAACTCTGTTCGCCAATTTTAGGCCGCGTTAGCGCTGGAATAGATTTTATTGTTGTCAGTCAATTGTAGGCCTTGGCATTCAATGGTCCGCTGATTTGCCCACATAATATTTGGAAACGCAGTATAGTGAACGTGTGTTGCAAATAGTAAACAAACCCACGTGGAGAATAAAGTTTCAAAATTGCGAGCAGTTTTTCTCCCACTTTTATAAACATTTTTCAAACTTTGAAACTGGAAATGTGTTGTTCACCAAATGGAGCTTGTCCGTATAACAGCCGATTCTGGGATTTTTAAGTAGATGTCCGCGAAATTCACGAAACAGAGAAAATTATGTGGAGTAAAAGCTAAACTTTGTTAATTATAAGCATAATTAGCATATTTTTTAAAAATCTGCGGTTATACCGACATGCACCAGGTATGGCTGCGTCTTTTCCAACAGAGTTTGCTTCGATGCGACATAGCATGTTGACGGAAAATTGCTCAAGGAATTTTTTTCGGCCTTTCCAACAAAGTCATTTTTCTGGGCAATCCGGAAATAGGATCCAGTTATTTAGGGTGAAAGTTCACTTAGATGCTTCATGCGTAACGTACCGTACCAGAAATGTTTTTGTAATCATTGTTATCATGAATTATCACGAATTTAAGTTGGGCAGTTCGGCGCCACGCAATGGGTATAGATCGACCTTAAGCCGGTGACAGACTAGCGCGACGCGGCGCGGAGCTAAGCGTTTTCTTTTGTGTTTTCAGGCACCACTGAGCACCATGTGCAGTGGAGCGCAAAAACACAAAAGAAAACGCGTCGCTCCGCCTCGCGTACGCACTAGTCTGTCACCGCCTTTAGGCTCCCGTTCCATAGAGTTAACGTTTTCACTTTTCACTTTTCCCGTTTCATTTTTCACGGTCTTTCATTTAGAGGGTTGGTTCCACAGAATTCACGCCCAAAAGAATGAGCATGTTCATTCTTCGAGTCACGAGTGATTTTCATTTATTCACGCATGAAATGAACCGTACTTGTCCGAAGGTAGAAAAATGACGTCTATGGAACCCGCATCATAAGAAATACATTGCCCAATCTTGGGTTCACCCATGAAACATGACAATTCAGGCGTGAAACGTGCAAAAACCGTGAAAACGTGAACTCTATGGAAATGGAGCCTTAGAGGACACGTTTCATGTGACATCAGTTACACGGGACACGGGTATCGCGCATGCACGATTTTCGGGCCGTGTAGCAAGTTCACACAGGTTGTATTTGACGGATTTCTTTACATTGAAACTCAGCAGCTCATGAAAACTTTCACAAGACATCCTCAGGTGACTAAAGAACACTTCTCCACTAGGTTGTAGCGCAAAATCTGGAAAGTTGTTTGGAATTCTCCAAGAATGTCTAGCAGGAGGAAATGTTGTCTACTCCACATGCACCGCCGTCTTCATTTTCTCTTTTTTCTGCATCCAGAAGGAGTAAAACACCAATCATTTGCTCCTCCGACGATTCCATCCTGGCGGCAAGAGAGTAGAATGTTAACTGACCAAGACATGCGTGTCCTCGTTGTAAACGGCCGAGACTTTGTCGCGTGGCATGTGTCGCGTGTCACGTTTCACGTGTCATCTGATGTAAACCCATCCTTACAGAGCAGTAGGGCTTTGGAAAGTTTGAATTGGACGAGTAGAGGGCAGGTTGCTGGCTATTCAAAACAATGTTTTATTAGACAGACTAGCATATTGTACCCGTGGGCGGTAGCATGCATGAGTGTGTTTGGGGGGGGGGGGGAATTATTGGGGTNTTACGAAGTATGGCGAACACCTTGTGAACACCTTTATTTGCACCCTCATTGCCGCTAGGCGCTACGCACCATGGTCCATGCCGCATGTTGCCATGATGATATTTGATAGACCTTATTATACATGATTTACATCCATTCCCCTGCCAAATAAACGCAAAGTCTTATAATACACGATGAAAAAAGAGAAAGGTAAAAGAAAAAAAACAAAATACTAATAAATGAAGGCGAAGAAAATTTACACGGCCCGCGAATCGAACCCGAGACCTTCTGCTCTATAGGCAGGCTGCTTTGCCACTCGGTCATGGCGACTCTGCATTGTACCGCCCGCTAATATGCATGAATGTATTGTTTGGATATGTCAGGCGGCGCTGGAAAATTTCCTGTGTTCAAATTTCGGCAAAGAGGCGAATCGTTAACCTCCCCAACGTCAATGTAGATAATTTTCAAAATAACAGACACTTTTTGTATCAAAGACTGAAGAAAACACTGCGATTGTATATAAAGTACCGATACATTACGAACTATATCGCGCATGAATATTGATATGTGAACAGTCTTACTGGTATTTATCGTAGTTTCTCCAATTGCCGCTAGGCGCTACGCTGTCGGACGGATGTGGAACTCTCCTGTCTTTCGATTATGGAACAAAAAGGCGTTTTTTACAGAAAACGGGGGAAAACATCGAAAAAGAATCCCACGTCGACTTATGGCACATTATTACACACAGCAGGGCAGCGGTCAAGGGACATTTGAAAGCCAAACGTAGGAGGAGAACGATCACAAACATTAGGCCCCTACCTCCCGTACGTCAATTATAGTATAGATTACCTCACTGAATCAGTTTGTAATGCTTTCTATGCCAAAAAACAACATCCCTTTTAGATGAATTGTTGAACCCATCTTGCCACAAAAGTCATCCAGTCCTGTTATGTCACTGTTGTTATGACTGTATTGACGTACACTCTCTTAGGAAAGTAAAAGGACAGCAAGTTTTCCTCAAAAACCATTGGAGCTACAGCAATGGTATTTGCACCCAGTCTGTAGCAACATGTTGGGCATAGAACCATGGTGTTTTGCCACAAATCAATTTTAATTAATTAAGAGAAAAATGACATTTTATAAAATCGCTTTTTTGACAATTTTTGAAAAATCGTCCGATTTCAAATTTTCTTCCTTCATTATATTCAACTTGCCTGACTGACCAACATCTGCAACTTTTCCTTTTTAAAATCTCAAGAGAAAATGCCTCTTTTGGCATTTTTTAGCAAAAATAAATCCCACTCACACAGTCATGTAGAAACACCTCTAGGACAGCCCCTCTTTACGGATTTTATAGTCTGAAGTCTAGGCCTGGGGCTGTTCCAGTTCAGTTCTCACGTTATGCACCAAATGACTTCAACCCATGTCTTTTCAGTGCAAAACCTCATCAATACCATGAATGCAATTCGGCCCTTTTCTCCTAAAGTGCTGGCTTTCGGCCCTCAAGTCATTTTACTGTCTTATCACCAACCTCGATGATGATGAGTTTATTATAACAAGTCAATAGCCAAGGAAATGTTATGAATTAACTATTCTGATAATTTTATATTTTATCTTATGCTGATTTTCTGGATTTTCCAGCCCGATTCCTCTGATTCCTCCGATTCCTCTGATTCCTCTAAATCGACATGGCCCATGAATTGGCTTTTATTGTAAAAGGAAGTTACGTCATACTGTCAATATAACCAGAGTCTTGGGAGACCACAGGTTTTGTTGATCACTGTCTGTTATGACGCCAAGATTCTGTGCTAAGAGGGGCTCTCCAAGAGGTGTTGTCTGCTTGACTGTATGAGTGGGATTTATTTTGCTGCAAAATGCGAAAAGAGGTCTTTTCTCTTGATATTTTAAAAGGGAAAAGTTGCAGATGTTGGTCAGTCAGGCAAATTGAATGTAATGAAAAAAGAAAATTTGAAATCAAACGATTTTTCAAAAATTGTCAAAAAAGTCATTTTACAAAATGTCATTTTTCTCTTAATTAATTAAAGTTGATTTTTGGCAAAACAGCATGGTTCTATGGCCAACATGTTGCTACAGATTGGTTGCAACTACCATTGCTGTAGCTCCAATGGTTTTTGAGATATTTAGGAAAACTTGCTGTCCTTTTACCTTCCTACAAGAGTGCACTTCCTTGAAGCTCCCCAGCAAAGCATTGGCAGTAAAATGTCCACTTTATTCATACGAAAGCAAGCACAATCTGTTCCTTTTAGCAAGTGCTTCTTCTTCTTGAAGTATTGGCTTGCAAGCAAATGCTAGTTTTTGTTCATATGACCCATTAGTTCAGGAGTTCTTGCACCTTTCGTGTTTTCGGATTTGGCCACCTGGTGGCTAAGCTAAGAATCAGTTCGGACCGAAACTTGGTGTGTGAGTTACTCTCACCTGGGGGAACATGTGCACAAAGTTTCAGGGCCGACCGCACAGCAAGTCCCATAGTGCTACCGGTGCCTATCGGCAGTTAGTTATAACGCATTTCCCCATTGACTGAACCGCCGATAGGCACCGAAAGTACTATCGGACATTCTGTGCGGTCGGCCCTGGTCAGTAACCCAGCGGTTACAAAACGTGCCCTGCTAACGGACGCCGACGAGGACGGACAGCACTTGAGCGCTATAGCTCACCAGGTGAGGTAAAAAACACACTTTCACAGGGACATGTATTGCCGATGCGCATGGCAAGTTCGTACTCGCGGTACCGTGGAATTCATAGCCCCGATTTTCCCTAGGCTTCGTCTGATTTTCATTTGCAAATGCTAAGCTGTACTGTATGGTTCATATTTAGGCAAGTAATTCGTCCATTTAGGAGCCCAATTTCCAGTCATGTTTTGTGTTACAGTGGAAGGTACCTGCGGACCACCGCTCATACTACACACTAAAGTCGACGTTATCGTTAAAATCGATGATAGGCAGAAGGTTAGTAGGGAATGAAAATGTTTACCTGCTAGTTGCAGGCGGTTGGTAAAAATACACAGCCTTAAAAGCACTCTGTGCTGCCAACTTTCCTGTTTACACCTCTGATAGACCCCATGAACATGATAAGAACAGTATCGCTTTCTTTATCATGTTCTTCATCATGTTCTTAGCTATGGCTTAGCCTGCCAACACAGAGGTATACGGTATACGAACACGCCGGTTAACAAAGGCTTCACAAAGGGTTCGCGACCGTCTCTATGTCTTCGTAGTCTTAGTTACCACATGTACATGTACGTCGCGCATTGTTTTGGAAGTACACGCGGTGCGTCCTTAGACAACAAATCTCCCAACACAATATGGGTGGTTCTAACGACTACAATAGAGTTGTCCTCTATTCACAACTGTTTGGAGCTCCAGACTGTTCTTAGAAATATAGCACTACATATTAGGTAACAGGCTGGGTAATGTGTGCCAGGAATAGTGCCCATTTCATGGGTGTTATGCGAGTTTGATTGAGTGTCAGTTTTCTATAGGTTTGTGGTCAAACCATTATTCAGGGTACGCATACCATTAGCCGTGTTTACACCTGAGGAAATTGCCGGACCTGACCCGGCTCTGACCCGCCTTTTTTGCGTTTACACCTATGAAAATCGGATCCGGA